>VALG01012614.1:0-19824 GCA_009835305.1 Ipomoea purpurea
TCCAATATAAAAAAATAAGTCAAATTTAAAATTTAAAATAACTAAAAATCATTTTAAATTAAAATAACATTTAATAATCATTATAAATTATATACATAAAATCATTAAATTAAAACTAACTAAATAAATAAGTCAAATTAAAATAAGTCAAAATTAAAATCATAAAATTAAATTAAAAATAAACATAAAAGAAGAATCAAATATCAAATGAGATTGAAATCTCGGGGGTGAACCTAAAATGCAAAAAAGACATAATAAAGACGGCAAAAAAGACAAATTCAAGTTCTGTTATTTTCGAATTGAGAGAGATAATTAGAGAGAGATAAAGAATTCTCACTATTTCTTTAAGATTCGTGACCAATCAAGATCAGTGGGATCCATTATTAATACAGCTTATTTTTCACTCGACACAATGATACGGTTTTCTATAAAATACGGTCTTTGGCTCACGTAAGATTGTTTTAGTATTCAATTATCTCGCTTATCGTCTGAACACGCAATTTCAGGGTCTTTCTATATATAATCAAGCAACACGAGCGTGCAGTGATAATTCTTCCGAGGATTTAAGTTCGCGGGAGTGCAGTTTCTTGCGTTAATGTATGGTTGGGCGGTGTGATGTTATGGTATTACACTGGTCATTTATGGTAGCGGATTTAACAATCGAAATATGGGTTCCAATAAATACGAAAACCAAATAATATGTTTGATAACATTGACAGCGGAGCGCGCGGTAATTTCGTTTCCTATACCTAGTATGAATATTAAAACACGCCACATACTGGGTGAGAGGAAGCACCACATAGAAATTGTAGTTCGAGATCCCGTGGGGTAAAGAGAAGCTGTTGGGGAATTATCCAAAAAGTTATCAAGACCAATTAGTTTGAATTGTTTCGCTCCTGTATACTAGCGGTTGTCCAAAAGGAACACAAGAGTGCTGAGAGTTCTTTCCTGAATCGAGAGAGTATCGAGTAGCAGATACAGGGGGTTGCAATCACACGATGATGAACAAAGAAGTGAAGCTTTCACCATATTGTAAGATATTCTAGTAAATAAAAAGAAAAGCCGACCAAGCGAAATAATGTGTGATGATTCTTTTCATCTTTATTAATTGCCCAGAGGTGTTTGTATTGACGGAGAAGATATTAAGCCCTTTCTTTATATTGCTTTTTTGTTACAGCTGGGTGTGAGGGTAATGAGTTCGACCCACAAGGAATGGATTGGAGAAATATAGCTTGTGATCGTGAGGCCAGATTGGAAATTGGAAAACTAGGAGAAAAGAATTGGATTCTCTGTGATTATTTTAATAGTCTGACTTTTTCATCGCGTCGAAAAAAGTGGATCTATCTAATCTAATGACTATAATTGACCATAAATAGACTGAACAACCCGGGATTATCTATCAAACACTAGAGTCCGATGGCCGACCATGTGATCACCCCCCATCTCTCTCTTCTGCTCTCTCTCGAGAAATCAGGGTCGCTTCTCCTCGTTTGCAAAATTCGGGGTGAGACTCAATTTCATCTGTGATAATTCCGCCAAGAATTCTTTCCTTTTATCTCTCTCCTCGTCTCTCCCCTGCGTGCGTAGGTATATATATATATATATATATAGGGGGATGAGATCTGGTGCAAAGGTAGTCTCAAGTGAAACACATGCGCGTGAGATCTGAGTTGTTGATCAAATCTATATCAATGGCTCAAATCAATATTTTAAAATAAACGCGTCATGAGAAGAAAGAAGCAAAGTAGAAATGGTGCACCTTATTGTTTGGTTCATGGAAAATGTTTTCTAAAGGAAAACATTTTCCTTAAAGTGAAGGAAAATGTTGTTTTCTAGTGTTTGGTTCATGGATTCCTCAAATTTGAGGAAAACAAAATCCTTGGTTAGACCAAGGATTTTGTTTTTCATGGAAGATGGGAAGAAAAAGTGAATAGATTTCCTATTTTACCTTGCTTTCTTTAATACTCATTATATTAATGTTATTAATTTGTAAGGGCATATATGTTTTTATACTCATTATTCTTTACAATTCCAAATCTAACCAAACAATAGAATTAGTATTCCCAGTAATTCTTTTTCCACCAACCAAACAATGAAATTCATCTTCCCTAGTAATTGTTTTTCCATGGAATTCCAATTCCACTTCCCTTAAAATATTTTCCGCAAACCAAACGAAAGTGTTACAAGACGCACCTTAATTTTAGGATGGCGCACTATAAGTGTTAAAATGACGCATCTTAACTATTAAATTGACGCACCATTAGACCCAGTTTGGTCAGTGCGGCATAAACCATTAGGTATGTATAAATGCACCACACAGTGTTCGTAAATACACTATATGTGTGGTGTATTTTTATTTTTTTTGGTGCATTTTTTTACATTTCATGCTGGTATATTTTCGAACACTGTATGGTGCATTTATGCATACCTAATGGTGTATGTCGCACTGACCGCACGGGAAGACCTGACCTCACAGGAACCAAAAGAAAAAAATATATATATATATAATATATATATAGTAAAAGACATTTTTGGTCTAGACTTATAGTGACACGGACAATTTTAGTCCTTTTTTAAAAAATCAGACAATTTTGGACACTCTTATTATGACGAGGACAATTTTGGTCCTCCGTCTAAATTTCTGTTAGATGGGCCGTTAGATAGGGGGTACATTCGTCTTTTCAACTTACGTCCTCCATTTAATACGGCAATGTGGTTCTGTTCTTCATTCGAGATTGACGAGCGAAGAGCAGATTGAGAGAAGCAATCCTGGTTCTGTTCTCCATTTCCTTCATGGCCAACTCACAGGCCTGCTCCAAACCCCTACTAAGGGAGTGGGCACTGTCCGCTCCTAATCCTCTCTCTTGTCCACCGCCATTCATCTGGGGCTCAACCCGAATCCTCGTCTACGCCTCATATACAGAGCTCCAAACACTTTTAGGCCCATAGATTTTTGTGCCCGCTTAACGACATCAAACTTATATTTCATCTTGTCTACATCGATTGGAATCTTCCCTAAAGCTTGGGCCGCATCGGTATGGAAAGGCACATTGAATTCTTTGCAAATTTTTCCGATTTCCTCAACGGGTTGAAATAACCCCAATCTCATTATCACCATCAATGACCGAAAACCAGGCTGTGTCGGGCCAAATCGGCCGCCCTGAGCTTGTCTAGGTTAATAAGCCCGTTGGGTTCAACGGGAAGGTAAGTAACATCGAAGCCCTCTTACTGCAGATGACGACACGAATCAAGTACGCATTTGTGCTCAGTCTGTGTGGTGATGACGTGGCGCTTCTTCTCCTGTAGAAATGCAGAACGTCTTTAACGGAGATGTTATTGGATTCAGTAGCACACAGAAGTGAAGATAATCTCCTTCGGAGAAGCGTTAATTAGGGTCGCAACTTGCGCCCGGGCCAAGTCTCGACGGCCTGGTCCGATTCCTAGCCGTAGAGGTGATCCCGAGATTGAGGGTTTCCCGAATCGCGAGAGATAATAAGGGGCATGGCGTCAAGCACACGGGATCCACCGGAGAGTGGCCTGCATATCCAGGTAGGAGGTCTTCCGGAGATCTTCACTCCTTTCATGGTGATCCAGCTGTTTCTTCCTCATAGGGCTCTACTTCTGCCCGCCGCCGGCAGCAGAGGTCGAAAAAGGAACGAGAAATGGCGTAGGGTTTATCAAACGAGCGGTAAGAGAAACGGCGGCTAGAAGCTTCGAGGCCATCCAGGTTTAACGGTCCCACCCCTCTTGTGGCCACTCCTGCTCCAGTGTGTCTTTTTAGTTTGACACTAGAATCATACGGAGTTGGAGCCGGGGTCACTTCATAACTGTCAAATTTTCTTAACATTTTTTCTGTATAGTGACTTTGTGACAGCTTGTAGTCATTTTCACTTTGAATGACTTTTACTCCAAGTATACATCGGCCTTCCCCAAGTCTTTCATGTCAAATTTTTCAGAAAGAGACCTTTTGGTCTTTATTATTAACTCCGAATTAGGACTAAAGATTAACATGTCATCTACATAGATGCAGATGAGCACTATGCTTGACTCAACTTCTTTTGAATATAGATAAGCATCTGACCTGTTTACCACGTAACCCAGATCCAACAGTGTTTTATGAAATTTTTCACACCACTGTTTTGGAGCTTGGTTAGCCCTGTATAAGGACTTCACTAGTCTACAGACCTTTCCTTCTTGTCCAGGTTCTACACACCCAGGAGGTTGGTTCATGTAGATTTTTCCTCTAGGTCTCCATTTAGGAAGACCGTCTGACATCCATTTGATGGACTGTCCACTTATGTGCTGCGGCTAATGCAAATAGCACTCTTATTGTTGCTATTTTTGTCACAAGCGAGTAAGTACAGAAGTAGTCTTCCCCAAACTTCTGTCTGTAGCCTTTGGCTACTAACCTCGCCTTAAATCTTTCTATGACCCATCAGGTTTTAGTTTTCTTTTGAAGATCCCTTGCACCCAATAGGCTTGGCCCCTTTGGGAAGTTCTACTATTTCCCATGTGTGATTAGACTTTATTGAGTCTAGTTCACTTTGAACGACTTCTTTCCAGAACACCGCATCAACTGAGCGATAGCCGCATCGAAGTCTTTGGTTCCTCTTCTAAGACTAGTTGACACACGAACTGTTCAAAAAGTTCATTTAAGTCTTCTAGCTCAATTATGTATGTTATAAAGTCTGAACCAAAGGTTGTTTCAGTTCGTTGTCTCTTGCTTCTCCAGAGTTGTTCAGGCTCACTCTCAATTTGTGAGTGTGGAAACGAAAACTATTCGTTAGGGGTTTTTAAAGGAAAGATGGTTTCAAAGAACTCAGCTTCCTGGCTTCACATATGGATCGGTTTTCTAACAGCATGAACCAGTAGGCTGTACTTTTCTTGCATACCCAACAAAGACTGCATCCACAGTCTTAGACCCATGTTAGGTCTTTTGAATGAGGGAAACCCAACTTTCGCTAGGCACCCACACTCTGAAGTATTTCAGATTTGGGGAGTATTCTTTCCACATCTCATAAGGTGTGTTATCGTACCCCTTGTGGGGTATTCTATTCAGGATATGATGCTGTAAGCGCAGCTTCTCCCCAAAGTATATTGGGGCACCCGAACTTAACAGAAAGGCGTTAATCATTTCTTTTAGAGTTCGTTTTTTTCTCTCGGCTACGCCATTCTGTTGAGGAGTGTAAGGTGCTGTCACCTCATAGATAATTCCATGTTTTTCCAGTGTTGCAAAAATCGCGCCTAGGCGGTAAGAGGCCGCCGCGAGGAATGGCTTCGGCGGCCTCCTCCGCGCCGGCTAGGCGGTCTAGGCGGACGCCTAGACCGCGCTAACCGGCCGGTTCGGCGTTTTTTTTTTTTTTGAAATGTCGGAAAAGTTTCGGAAGGCATAACTTTTGACTCGGTTGTCCGATTTGGACAATTTTTTTTTTTCAAATCGCGTTTTTTTCGAGATCTATCCACCGCAAACAGCTGAAGGCGGTTTGATCCACTAATTTCTCAAAAAAAATGCTTCTTTATCTCTTAATTTTAGTTTTTAATGTTTTTAGATGTTTTAAACAATCTTTTGAACAATTTTTACAACCACTTTTCGTAAATAGTTTCTAAGAAATAACTATTGAAACTTTATGTTTTATTACTAAATTTTAATAAAATTTTAATTTTTAATTTTTTTTAATTACAAAAAAAAAATAAAAAATCGGCGCCTAGGCGCCCCTTGCCGCCTAGGGGTCGCCTAGCGTGTTTTGCAACATTGTGTTTTTCACACAAGAATTTAAAGGGATGCAGATTCATATTCACCCCCCCCCCCCTATCTGAATGCAATCTTTTTATTTTCATACTTAGTTGATTTTCTACTTCATTTTTGAAAATCACAAATTTATCTTCGGCTTCCATCCTTAGTGCTTAGCAGATATATTTTACAAAAGCGAGTAAAATCATCGATAAAAGATATGTAGTACCTTTTTTCACCTTTTAGATTCTGTTTCTAAAGTCTGCTAAGTCAGAATGAATTAACTCTAAAGCACATGTTGTGTTATGCCTGCTTAACTAAAGAACGAGATTTATTCAATGCACTGATGCACATATTCAAATTGTTATTGTGATTTCTATCATTATCCAAAAAAAAAAAAAAAAGAAAAACAATTCAATGTCTTCTTCCTTATTGGTAAAGACACCCGGCCATGGTGTCTCAGGCCTTGACGAAGACACCATACCATGAAGACAAAGACGCTAGGCCATGGCATCTTCAACTTGGTATTCTTCTTTGATGAGCCATGAATCCAATGATATAATTACATGATTTTTATTTTTATTTTTTTTGAAAAATATTATTGATTCGTATATGTTGAATTAGTAACGTTATATGAAAACTCGCTTAAAGTATCAATTGCATTTTCTATTCGAGTTCAAATTTTGAGTTGAAAAATTATATTACAAAATTCAATAGTTTAATTGTTATTTAGTAGTTAGAGAGTTCAGTTGATCCGAAATATATAGCATGAGATTAATTCCTTAAGTAAAAATTGTAAATTAAAGTGACATCAATATGGTAAATTAATGATTTTAAAGTAAGAAGAAAATACTGACAATTTGATAAATATTACAAATTTTTAAACACTAAAAGTACAATATGCAAAACTACAAAATGCATTATTTGATAAGATGTAAAACTACAATCATTTTGAGTGCACTTTTACGTATTACTAGTCACTAGATGCAATTTAATTTGTAGTTTTGTGCATGGTACATGTTGAATTTATTTTTTTTATAGCAAAAATGACGTTTTAAGTGATTATTTTGGGTACAAATATATGTGAGCTCCACTTTGAATTTGAATCAGGTCAAAGTGAATTTAGTTGCTCACACATAACAAATGAGTACTGATATGATCAATCTATTTGAGTAGTCAAAGGTTGATGATTGCTGAAATATGTGAAAAAAAAAGTAGGTTATTTTATTATTATTATTATTTTTTTTACCAATATTAAAATGTTTTCAATAATTATAAAATTGATCACATATTTTTAATACTAAAACCTTAACTATTGACGAACTCTACGGGACAATTGAGATAGTTATCACTTTTTACAAGATGACTCTGTTCTCATTTAATCCACCCCTACACACACAGAGTGAGTACGTGCGGACGATCTTATATACCCGATCCATCTAGGATTATTAAAGGCTAGAAATTAAAAAAAAAATGGTGGAAATTCCCTAATTACAAAAGTGTATGTATGAAAACGCTTAATAGTGCATTTGTAGATAACAATATTATAGACCTTAAGTGCACTGTTAGTTATCCGTGAATGCATTATCAAGCGTTTTTAAGTGTACTATCGTAATTACTTAATTGCCAATATATATATATATTATATTATAATATATATATATATATATATATATATATATATATATATATATATAGTAAAAACATTTTTGGTCCTAGACTTATAGTGGCACGACAATTTTAGTCCTTTTTTAAAAATCAGACCATTTGTGGACACTCTTATTATGACGAGGACAATTTTGGTCCCTCGTCTAAATTTCCGTTAGATGGCATGTTAAATAAGGGGTAATTTCGTCTTATCAAGTGTCCTTCATTCTTTCCCTTTATTCCCGGAGCGTAAGAGTCGATTCTTCGTCGAAGCATAATTGTTTTGATTCATAACGATGGCCTCGAAGCTTCTAGCCGCCGTTTTCTACCGCTCGTTTGATAAACCCTACGCCATTCTCCGTCCTTTTTCGACCTCTGCTGCGGCGGCGGCAGAAGTAGAGCCCTAATGAGGAAGAAACAGCTGGAGTCACCATGAAAGGAGTGAAGATCTCCGGAAGACCTCTCTACCTGGATATGCAGGCCACTTCTCCGGTGGATCCGCGTGTGCTTGACGCCATGCTCCCTTTATTTATCTCTCGCGATTCGGGAACCCTCAATCTCGGACTCACCTCTACGGCTAGGAATCGGACCAGGCCGTCGAGACTGCCCGGGCGCAAGTTGCGACCCTAATTAACGCTTCTCCGAAGGAGATTATCTTCACTTCTGGTGCTACTGAATCCAATAACATCTCCGTTAAAGACGTTCTGCATTTCTACAGGGAGAAGAAGCGCCACGTCATCACCACACAGACTGAGCACAAATGCGTACTTGATTCGTGTCGTCATCTGCAGTAAGAGGGCTTCGATGTTACTTACCTTCCCGTTGAACCCAACGGGCTTATTAACCTAGACAAGCTCAGGGCGGCGATTTGGCCCGACACAGGCCTGGTTTCGGTCATGATGGTGAATAATGAGATTGGGGTTATTCAACCCGTTGAGGAAATCGGAAAAATTTGCAAAGAATTCAATGTGCCTTTCCATACCGATGCGGCCCAAGCTTTAGGGAAGATTCCAATCGATGTAGACAAGATGAATAAAATATAGTTTGAGTCGCTCATGTAAGTCGTGGTCACAAAATCTATGAAAGGCAGGCTAAACAGCGTGGTTTAGAGAAAGCTCCTGTAAGGAAGTTGAGGAATGCGTTAGGATCCTGCATCTTTGTAGAAAGGTATCCGGGTTGCAGCCCCCAGATTCGCAAAATGAATGAGGCGGTTGGAACAGGACTATAGAGAGAAGGGAGATTTGTAAAGAAAGCAGGAGCAACGGTGATCATGGGTTGCCCCACAACCTTCCCTCAGCCTCTTCTAAAGCCCTAGTTAAGCGCGGTTTTGGATGCAGACATAGTGAGGTATCGACCCATAGAAGAAGGAAATGTGAGGATACAGAAACGCTGTAGCACGATTGCTTCTTCCAATCCTGCTCCTCTCGACATCGATTCAATCTCCAGAAGATGAATATGCTGCAAGACCACAGCTGCACTCGCCATAGCCCGTTATGAAATATAGAGAAATGGCAGCTGTGCATTAGCGGTATAGTTCAGCCAATCAAAGTAACGGATGTACTCTGCTTTCCACTTATCGCTTTAAGCACGGATAGCGGCCCCATATCTAGCATCATATATTTATCGCCGACCGGGAGGGTCACCTGAAATTGTCATCAAGATCATAAAACAAGAGTGTCCACAAGTGTCGTCTGATTTTGTTCATTAAAAAAGGGACTTCAAATATTGTCCGTGATCAGCATAAGCTAACACACAAGAAGACGTCAAAAAAATGTCTTTTAACCTTATAATATATCAAACCTGGATTATATTATATCATAATTATGACACAATGGGTCATTAACCAATACCTAAAAAAAACCTGAATCCAATCTTATTTAATGTATCATATTTTATTTCATCTTTAGTCCATCGACTAAACATTCGAGTATTAAACTTTAATCAGCCCATAGCCTTTAAACCCATATGTTCTCTCTTATATATGTTTCAATGTGGACTCTTAACAATACCCATGTTCTTATATCTTTCACATTCTACATTAAAAGGCTTATTTGCATGCTCAAGTTCATGTTCGATTCACAGAACAAAAGAGTACATATATACGTACCAGAATGAAACGGGCTCTCTATTGCAGCTCCACCTCGGAGTAGGAACACAACTCAAGTAATGGCACCAAGAGCATTTCTCGTTCAAGTCTACTCCACGGAGAAGCATAACAAGGCCAGTCGTGAACCTACAATCAAAGAGCAATAAAATGAAAATCCCAAACAGAAAATGAGATATAGAATCCTCGATATTGGCAATAGAAGATCTTTTGTCTATGGAACTATGATTTTGCTCGGCTCTTTCTTCATTAAAGCAAAAACTTGGATTGGATGTTGGCCTAGAAAACAAGTAAGAGTTGAGAGGTTACCCAATAATGAGAAGGATAATGGAGGAAACCCAGAGAACCAATTGATATGCCTTGAATTTATGTATAGGTCTTGATGATGAATATGCAGTAGGGGCGTATCTCTGGCTAACCCAACCAAAATGGGGCCGGATTAGAAACACAAAACCGAGAAAAAAACCAGAGAGAAACCCTCCAATATGAGCAAAGTTGTCCACATGCGGGAGAAGCCCCATTGCTAGATTGATAACAATGATGACCACCAGGGTCACCAAAATAGCAATCTGGAGAAGCAGGGAAGAAAAGCGATACAAAATTAAGGCTTTTAACACTGAAAACATTAATCAACAAGCTTCCTTACTCAGGTAGTAATAGTACCTTGTTCACATATATGCTCCAATTAATCAACAGCTCGGACAGCATGCTCCCCAGCAGTCCAAAAAGGGCGCCAGATGCACCAACTGATATACTCGACTTGATAAAAAGAGCCGATAACAAACTTCCTCCAAGCCCAGAGATGAGGTAAAGAACTCCAATGCGTACTACAAAATATTGCAATTGTATGTAAGTGTTAGGCAGAGGGCCAGTAAAGGGCCAAGTCCATCAATTGGTGGCTAGGGGAACTGTTAGGAGGAGGCAGTGAAAGGTCAAGTCTAGCACCCTGCCTCTCGAAAATGTGATGGCAGTCTATAAGAAAATAAAGTTGCGTTTTTGCTACGAACTATAGTTGTTGACGTAGTGGTGAGTGCTCGATCTTAACACCTGGTATCAGAGCCAAGTCACGGGTTCGAGTTCGAGTCCCAACACCGGGAGAGAGAATTGTCATGGTGAATTGTGTAAAGCAACAAATGCTTATTGGGATCTTCAAGTTACTAAGGCAATCATGAAAGAAATGAGCACGAGGACCTAAATACAAGCATGGTCCTATAGTGTAGTATTCTCACATACCAAACCCAAATTCTTGCTCCAGCCGAATACCAATAATGAAAAGACTCAACATGTTGGCCAGTAAGTGAAAACTCCACCGTGCAACCAAATGCAAGTGATAAGGCGCCACACCTGACGTTCCTCAACCACCTTGCTCACATCCTAGAGCGCCCATCTTCTCTAGCCTAAACAAAAAGAAAAATACTTATAAAGCTTCTTAAGAATTCATTAGTGTTCAACTGCATATAATGTGTGAAATTAGCATTGATATCAAAATTACTTGTCCAAGAGATAGCTAGAGAAGGAAATAATCAGGGAGGCGGCAATAAACAATAATGCATTGTGTTCTAGTTCATATCTATACTCCGTTTTTAAACAATACAAAAGACATAGATAAAAGAAGTGAGTTAGCCACTACCTCAGACTCGGATTATGAATCCAATCAATAAAATGCTCTATCTATCATACCCACAAATCCAGTTCACCACGGGTAATCCTAGCCAAGATGACAAGAACCGATTAGCTATGGATAACCTAGGCTGGTTTACTTTCCGGGGTTTACTCACACTCGAAAGGGTTTTGGGTTTCCCTCCTTCATCCAAAAAAAATCCAGTTCAGCAAAGATAATTATACCTTTATAATCAACCAAGAGATGATAAAGAGAGGCAGGGCTAAATATTAGTCAGTTTAGTTTTGGCAATCAACACCATAACTTTAGTTCATTCAAGCTCACCCTATACAGTTGGATTCAGCAATGTAAAACCTTGGGCAATTTGTTTCATTCCATATGGTTCCCATTAATTTCGAGATTTGAGATCAAAACTGAAAAAGTTTAGTACTTTGGAACAATACACAGAGAACGCGAGAGGCTTACGTGTTGGAAGAAGGTCCAAGGAGAGGATTTTCCGAGAAGGGCTGAAAGGAGAACCTCCCCAGGAAACGAGCAAGGCAAGAGACCGAGTTCTTGGGGCAGTTGTTCAGGAACATTGTGATCACGAACATGACAACGTTGGCTACAACAAAACAGGGAACAACCAGGAGAACCATTTCTTGAAATGCTTGATATTGTTGTCACTGTAATCGATGGGGGACAGGCGGCGCTTCCGGCTCCAGCGGGTGGATTGTGTTGCCGCCCCGCCGTGAGTTGACCGGATTAGTATTTCATGATGATGATGCTGCGGCGCCGGGTCTCTTCCCGCCATCATCTGGCTCTGAAGAAGAATGGGTGCGAAGGAAGAAAGAAAAGAGTGGGTAATCGTCAAGGAATAGGCATAGGTGGTGGTGGTGGCGCGGTAGTGGTGAAAGAATCATTCGACGTTTTGCCGGCGACGGTAGGCAAACCAAACTTACATCACACTTCACTATTGATTTCGGAGTTTTTACTCTCGTCTTCCTTTTCCTTTTTCTCCTTTCACTTTTGCTCTTTTATTCAATTTCCCCTTTTTTATTTTTCTCTTTCTTTCTTTTACCAATGTACCTTTTTTTTCTTTAAATAAAATTTCCCTCTATTGCAATGTTACTTTCTTTATTTTTGAACAAACTATTGCACTGTTACTTATTCTCTTGCATTAGAGCATCTCCTATGACTCTAGTATGTATTATGTTCAGTTTTATGATATACAAAATATACGTTTTCATCTAGTATCAGGTTAGGATTTTTTCATGGCGTTTCATGTCCAAGATGTTTATTATATTTCGGTTAGTTCTGAACGTACGGTGTTGGAGACTACTGCTTCTTGTTTCAATTGTGTCAGTAGAAATTGAATCAATCAACATCTTTAATTATTTGTCTCGTAAGTTATCCATGCGCTTACATGAAGCACATACAATATTGCACAATTGCGATACAATGACAAAAAAATCTCGGACATCATCATTTTCCTTTGCAACACCCACAAGTGCTAATTGTAGTTGATGAGCAAAACAATGAACATAAAGAGCACTTGGATTCTCATTCATAATCAAAGTTCTAAAATCATTGAACTCACATCGCATATTATTTCTTCATCATAGTCTTGGCCTCGTATTCTTAAAATGCTTAATACATTGCCTTGTTAGAAGATCTTCTACAACACCCTCAATTTTAAAACTGGAATATTTAATAAAAAGGCTTTTATTTATTGAAGATGAGAATTCAAATGC
Source organism: Ipomoea purpurea (assembly GCA_009835305.1). Lineage (NCBI taxonomy): Eukaryota > Viridiplantae > Streptophyta > Magnoliopsida > Solanales > Convolvulaceae > Ipomoea > Ipomoea purpurea. Next base: position 12,837 of record VALG01012614.1, read on the forward strand.
AGAAGCGAAAATAACATTTGAAACACATGGAGTGCTACCGCCACGTTTGGGCTACCAACTAAGCACAAACGCTCAGACTAAAGAGTTATATTTAACATCAACATTATTATAAAATCCAAGAACTAATCTACAATACTACACATTTTACAACATTTCTATACAATCAAATATTTTCTAATCGATTTATTACCATCTACAAGCTGGTACTACGCCTCTACAACATGCTCTCATGCTGAGCCTCAAAGTCCAATCCTGAAAGCAGACAAGATTTTGAAAAGACAAAGCAATAGAGTTAGCATAAAAAATGCTAATTAAGATTTACTCTGCTCTGTAAATAAGTACATTTTTAGTTTTAAACATAGTTTATATTTTGTAAATAGGTTTTGAAACTCGGATAGACCCGAGTTTAGAAAATATTTAGATAAGGACTTAGAAAGAACATTTCTGAAAGTGTTTTCACTTTTCAGAATACATTGTCAATATTTTGACCAAATAAGTATAACATTTTTCAACATAAGAGAGTGAGTGAAGCGTCTACCAAGCACAACTCACATCGAAACATGAGATTTTTCCAAAATAATGATTAAAGATCATTTTCTCAAAAGTACACACGCTGAACTAAAAGAGAAGATTAACTTAAAGAACCACATTGAGAACTCTACTTACGCAGCAGGTATCAATAACCACACTATAATCCAACTTTTGTAAAATAGATTTCACTCGACATCATAATAAAAGTTTATAATATATAAGTCTGATGTTGATGCATGTTATAATTAAAGTGCTGTTATACATGCATGTTAGTTTAATGTTATTTAACTCGCCGGATGACATTTTATAAAAGAAAATTCAGTAGAGGCGTCAGAAGCGTGATTTGCTGCGCGCGAAGTTTGAGTTTCAACAGATATGAAACATGCAAAGACAATGTTAACAGTCTGTTGGTGGAAGATTATTTAGTTTGGCGTTTCGCTGCGGTGGTAGTATGCTCAAATCAACCCACCCCCGATGGGAAAGATGTATGCCGCTTAACACAGCTACGAAATTGTGTTGTGTCGAAAACAAAACACGGGAACTAGCAAATTGAAATATGTAATATTGAAACATTTTGGAATTATGTATCTGAGTGTTGGAAGTTTGATTTGTAGACTTTTAGATTTGGATATTTTAATTTGTTAATCTAGGTTATTTTGGATTCTGTTTAAAGATTAAAGGCCGTCTGAACGAATTTTAAATTTGCCTCGGATAATATATAGCCATATGAAGTAATTTTTGTCATGACATCATTCAAAAAATGGTTGACGGAATTCTTCCGTTTCCAAAAAAGTTCTCCGCGGACGGATGGGGGAATGATCGAGATACATTCGCCCGTATCTCCACCGAGGGAACGTAGCGAAGTCGGTGCAACGGGGACCTATTCGGAAGACCTTATGACGGGGACCCCGCCCCGCCGGTTGCCGCTATCCTTAGTCGACGTCTTGGGATAGAACCGATGTCGGGTATATGATGGTCGGATAACCGAGTATATATGATATGGTAGGACCGTCATGAGGTCATATATTTATATATATATATATATATATAATACTATATAAGATATATTCACATATATATTTATATATATATAATAATACACACAATATAACAAAAATGGCCAATAAGAGTGATTTCATTCTACCAATGGCCCAATGCTTAATAGCCCTACCTGCCAAATATCAAAAGCCCTAAATACTAATCCACAATACCATCCAAATATCCGAAGCCCTAATTCAACAGAGCCCCTAATTCAGGTCATTCTCTCGGCAGAGCCCTAATTCAAGCCCTAATTCAACAGAGCCCTAATTCAACAGAGCCCTAATCCACAATACCATCCAAATATCCGAAGCCCTATTTCCCTTGGAATCCCTAATTCAGTCATTCTCTCGGCAGACGGCAGCTCGGCTTCTCCATTCGACCAATCAACAGAGCCACAGACGACGCACGACGCCCGGAACTTCTGCATCGGCGACACTTCCGGTCACTCTTCTGACTCCACAGACGACGCTCTCCGCGCGGACCGACCTCAGTCCTCACATCTCTCGGTTTTCTGAAGAACCTAAAGGTAACAACGATACATGAGGTTGTTTCTTTACATTTGCTGTTCCCGACCTCAGTCCTCACCATCTTCATGAGTTTGTTATTTGTATCTTCATCTTCATCATGAATGGACCGGCAATCTCTTCTCGTTATCTTTTATGCTGCCATTCCAGTACAATTATATGATGCCATTACAATATTAAAATTTTAATGTTGATTATATGCTGCCATTACAGTTTGTTCATTGTATGCTTAATTAAGTGTTCAAGTGTTCAGCCTTCAACTACTATTATTGATTAATTGTTTAAAAATTAATTATTTCTTCCTTATTATTGGTAAATGTCATCATGTCTGAAGCTTTGGGTTTGAAATTGGTAATTTGGCACTTTTGGCAATTGGGAATTGGCAATTTGGTATTTAGGAGTGTGTAGTGTGCTTGTTAATCATTTAGTTTTTCTGTAACCGATATTAGCGCGCTGATGGTCCAGTCAGTTATAGCATATATTTTGGTCGGTTTTGATCTGTTATGATTGTCAAAAATTCATATCGATTTTCGGTCAGTTATGGAACTGATCCACCCTTTGCTCACCCCTAAGGGCCATTGCCTGTATCACTGACAAGTTGCCACTTTCATGGAAGAAGGTTCAATGTTTCTTTAAAACATAAAAAGGGAGAACTTACCATGGAACAGTTGGGCACCAACGTTCAAGTTGAGGAAGGAATCAAATTGCAGGAAGTGGTAGAGGCTCCCGGTTCTGTTGATGAAGGAAGTGTCAAAGGCTCCGTGGCTCCCGGTTCTGTTGATGAAGGAAAATCGAGTGAAAACAATAAAGGAAAAGGAAAGTTAGGTCAAGTCACCAAATCTTCTAAATTTAAAAAGAAGCCAAAGGAAAACACAAAAGATTTCTGTTGGGTATGTAGCGGTCCACATTTAAAAAAGGATTGCGAAATTTGGAAAGATAAAAGGAAGGAAAAGAAGGCACGTATTCAAAGCCTATGGAATGGTGATCATGGTCATGGAAGTGGCCAAGAGAAGCAAGGTGAGATATTCTTAATCTTGTTTCCGAATTTACGGAAAATTTCATTGCTATGATCCCTGAAATTTTTGTAATGCAGAATGATGATTCATGGTGGCTAGACACAGGGGCAACAAGACATGTTTGCAAGGATGTGCATCTTTATAAAGAATTGAAAGATGGTTCGAGCTTGTACATGAGAAATGATTCTATGGTGAAAGTCAAGGCACTGGGTATGTTGAACTGGCTTCAAATTAACGGATAGATTTATTTTATCCAGTTGTTGTATTTGTTAGACAAAGGTTTCATGTGTAATAGTATGTTCAAATTAAATATAAATAAATTTGTTTGTTTCGTTTCTATGACATGTTCATCTTCTTTATGGCATTATTGTTTATGTTACGTGAATTATAAAGGGAAAATTGTAGCAAATGCCCCTCTATAATACGTTAATTATCAATGTCACCCCTGAATTATGAGTGGTGTAAATGTTGCCCCTCAATTATCAAAACGGTGCACATATAACTCCTCCCGTAACGGACATGTGGTTCCTCGTTAGTGTATGACACCGTTAAGTCAGAGTAAATATGTAATTTAGTTGTTTTTTCCCTCCCTCGATTCAAAGTACCAGTGATGGACCGTGGTGAGAAACCACAAGTCCGTTACGGGAAGGGCTATATGTGCACCATTTTGATAATTGAGGGGCAACATTTACACCACTCATAATTCAGGAGTGACATTGATAATTGACATATTATAAAGGGGCATTTTTTACAATTTTCCCAATTATAAATGATTATTCCATATATGATATGGTTAAAAATGGTTTAATTTCGTCTTTTGATTTAAATGTGCAAAAATGCAAGACATGCATGTTAAATAAAATTATTAACCCTCTTCCACTACAGCAGCACCAGAAGTTGTTTCCAAACTAAAATGTCAAGAAAACAAGTCTCAGCGTAGCAGCATTAGTATTAAAAGAAATGTGAAATAACATGTTTGCCCGTGGTCATTTTAAAAAAGACGGGAGATTTCTCGTGGTCGTTTAAAAGTCGGATGACTAGGGCTGGTATATGACTAATACTCAGAGGACTATTGGAGATATCAACTCGTATAAATATGAATGATGTATTTATTGTGTATAAAATGTGAATGAAAATTGTATGAGAAGTAAAGATGTACATGAGCTGGAAATTGAATCCAAGAGTTGGCTTAGAGAGTTAGAGAGGAAAAGAGCAAGAAATTAGCTAAGAGAAGCCTTTTTATTCCTTGTTCTAGAGAGAGGGTCGAGAAGAGAGGAATTCAGTGTGTATGCCAAATGCCTCCCCCTGAAGAAGGGGTTACGGCCCTTTATATAGACACTTGGCCTCGACCCGAGTAGAAATGTATAGGGAGGATAAGTCCGGGAATAATCTCTATTACCGTGATGGAGGAAAATTCAACTCTCTTCTAATATATGACATTAGAGTTCAATGAAGATGAATTTTTCATTATTGGTGGCAAAGTACGTATTATTTTAAATATTATCCCTATGTACAATACTTGGTCTGCATGGCAATTAAGGTTGAGTTTTTACTCTTAGGCTGTGTTTGGAAACTCGAAAAATGACTTCTGGAAGTCATTTTCTGATTTTTGGTGTTTGGCTACACCTGGAAAATCCAGTCAACGGAATTCATTTTCCGTTGACTGGGGAAAATGAGCCCAATTTGGCGGAAAATGACTTCCGCCAAATTTGGGCGGAAGTCGTTTTCCGCCTTTCTCTTTCAATTTTTTTTTTTTTTTTTTTTTTTTAAATCTGGCGGAACTGTTCCGCCAGAAACCATAGCTATGGTTTCCGGCGGAACTGTTTCCGCCAGAAACCATACCTTATGGTTTCTGGCGGAAACCAGTTCGCCGGAAACCATGGCTATGGTTTCCGGCGGAACTGGGTTTTTGGTTTTGGCCGGAAACCAGTTCCGCGGAAACCATAGCTATGGTTTTCAGCCTTTTCCGGCGGAACCCATTTCCGCGGAACTTTTTTTTTTTTTTTTTTTTTTTTTTTTTTTTTGTGTTAAAGATTTAAAATGAATTTTTAATTTAAAATAAAATAATTAAAATATTTAATAATACCATTCTACTCATTTTCCAGAAAATGTACCAAACACACCAAAACAGTTTTCCAAATGTAACCAAACACTGGAAACGGAAAAATGTTTTCCGAAAAATGACCTCATTTTCCAGAAAAATCATTTTCCAGAAGTCATTTTCCTGCTTTCCAAACGGACCCTAATGTGGCTAAGCACCTTGAATTTTGGGGATTTGTATTCATGTGCACATATCTAAAGATCACGTTGAGAAATACAAAAACCATCCAATTCAAGGAGAGCAAAGTTTATGGGATAAGAAATTTCATATGCATTTATTTACTAACTTCTTAAAATATAAAACAAGTAAAAAATGTTATCTTTATTACTATATATAGATATATAGTATATAATTATATAATATATATATATATAGTATATATATAGCTATATAAATAAGAGCTCAAGAGAGTTAGGCCTATAATGGGTAGAAAAATGGCGGTAAAGATTTTTTTAATCAAATGTATGGCTCAGATTGATCGAATTTTAATTTTTCCATAAGATTTCCTAATTTATCCTTACATGAATATGATTATCCGTTAACTTTTCCCTTAAATATTACTTTTCCGTTAATTTCAATTAGTTCACCGTTAACTTACTCATTGATTTTAATAAGAAAGGTCTTAGGTTCGAACCCCATCCCAATCAAAATTGGCATAATTAGTACATACTGTATTTTACTCTTATTAAATTTAAATAATAATTTAGTAGCGCAGCTACAACAAAAAATAATACATATGTATTTCTTTAATTTAGAATTATGTGTCTATAATGTTTTTATTCAAAAAAAATTATTCATTTTCAATAAATTAAATAAGAGAAATAATTTCATTAGTTATATTGTATTTATTTTATCCAATATAAAAAATTCTTTACATTCAAATTCATCAATTGATTATATTCGCTACATTGTCCCTATAATGTCTTTATTAAAAAAATATTATTCATTATCAATAAATTAATTAAAAAAATTTTATTAGTCTCCAATGAAAAAGTCTTTACATTCAAATTCATCAAATTGATTATATTCACTACATTGTCTATTTTTGTGTGCACTATTTTTTTAATTAAATATCAAAGTTATAATACAAATAATGTTATATATTTTATTTACCAAGTATTTTATTAATACCATGAAAAAATTAAAAAATATAATTAATAAAGTCAATCATATTAACTACTTGAGGGATTTGTTGACAAAGAGAGTATTCAAATCACACAACAAATTGAAGTGAGAACTACCTTGCAATGTCCTTGTTTGACAATCAACAGTTAGCGGTTAGCGTTAGTTAATTTGACCAGCGAATTATATCAACGGTTGGTAAAAAGTTATTTGAAAAAATTAGCTATTTAGATTAACATGTAAAATGACCTAAGGGTATACATATATTTAATATTTAATAATAATAATAATAATAATAATAATAATAATAATAATAATAATAATTTTTTTTAAAAAAATAAATTAATAATAAACCAATCATATTTAACTACTTGGAGGATTTATTGACAAAAGAGTATTCAAATCACACAACAAATTGAAGTAGAAAATTATCTCGCAATGTCCTTGTTTGGCAATCATCAATTAACTCTTCAATATTAGTATATATTTTAAATATTTTATGCCCTAATTTTTATTTGCTCTCCCTTATGTCCTGTATTTGGTTTCAATCATACCTATACAATTATTTTATTGACAATTATAATCAATCTTGACTATATTATCTTGCATTTGTAAATTTAGAATTGCCTATTTAAATACACAAATTTAACATT
>VALG01012619.1:0-30206 GCA_009835305.1 Ipomoea purpurea
TAAGGATGAGAAAACACTGATTTTTTTTTTAAATGTGGTGGTATTTTCGTAAATAATTAACATCAAAGTGCAAGTAAAATGTATTACAAGTGCAAGTAACAGTTTCATATAGTGCACCTCAGTGCATGTAAAATGTAGTACAAATGTAGGTAAAAATGTATTATATGTGCACACTATTATTTATAAGAAATAATAGGAACATGTATTTATTATATTTTAATTTTGAGGTCTAAGGTTCAAAACTTGTGCACACTATTATTATTATTCCATAATATGTCTATTTTACATGTTGCACGGAAAAGATTTGTTATAATTTTTAAATTATAATAACGAATATTATATAGTGCAATTGATAAAATGGGTTGTATCGATTTTGTTTTTTTTATGTTATCTTTGTTTGAATTCGAGCAAATAATTGTCCAATTATTGCGTGCAATGTGCGTGCGATGCACGTATAATTTTTTTTTTGTTATATATTTAAATAATGAAATTACGGTATTAGTTTTAAAGATTTTTGTTTTGGTAGGGCCTTATTTATTTACTCAAACAGGACCACAAAAATCTATAAATCTATGGAGTTGAGATGTGTACATACTCCATACTTAACTTATAATCCGCAAAACAACTAGTTTAGACAGCCCAAAAGTGATTCCCATGGCCACCAACCCTCCAATCAAAACCCTTAAAGAGGATTTGATAAGAGGTGCTTCCCAACCTCAACCTCAAACTGCCATCTTGCATTGTGGGTTCTTGTCTTTCCACATCAACAACGACTTCTGCTAACTCTAAATTGCTTAATCTCATTAAGGTTGTTTTGTTTCTTGGCCATTTCCATGATCCAAAACCCAAAATCTATATATCAAATTAAAAGTATAGCCAAGATTTGTTTTTTCTTCTCGTGGGATGAAAATTATAGTTTTTGCTCGAAAGGGTTTGCAGGAAATGAAGGAATAGTTGAGGGTTTGGGAGGATGAAAGAAAGAAAGAAAATAGATATGGAGAAGTGTGGATGGCACACGCCTCTGGATGATGCCATTTATAGTAAGTGTACGACAAAATTTATAAGTATTATTGTAATGTTATGATACAAAGTAGAGAGGGTATATATAGCGAGAAAATGGAGGGTGTAAAAATCTACATAAAGAAACGATATCAATAATAATATTATTAAATTTATAATTATCAATAATATTGTTATTAAATTATAATTATTGATATAAATTATACGTGCGGTACACGTGCGATGCACGAATAAAAAAATTTATGCACTTTTTGTGTTAACTGTACAACCACATAAGAAGTATCTGTGTATTTGATCCCCTCTCTCTCTCTCTCTCTCTCTCTCTCTCTCTATATATATATATAATATATATATATTATATAATATATGTTATATATATGAAAACAACGTAGCATACCTAAGAAAAGGTGTAGTGAGAGATACTATACCTAAGAAAAGGTGTCACATCCTAATTTATCGAATGGCTAATAGTAACAATAAGATAAGATTAATTTAATGGATAAAGTACAAATGACTTACTGAATTATTTGGGAAACAATAATTAAGTTATCGATGAATGTACATCAGGCGTCTCAAGCCCCTTCCTAATGAAGCCTTTTCTTATTAAGTGTTCTTGAGAATGAGAGAAATTGGTCCCCGGCCCCTCGATAGTTGTAGAGGAGGTGTTTTATATTATATTCCAGCGATATTTGTAGAGAGAGTGTTTATATTCTAGAGAGGGAAGAGGAGAGGAATAGAAGATTAGAAGTCCCCCCCACTTATGTGCGTGTAATGGCCTTATATAAGCAATAATCCCTATCATAATTGTTACCATAGTGCACGTTTCATGCACGGTTGGATAGAATATATTTAATGTAACATAAATTTAAATTTTATTATCTAAATTATAAAAAAAAAATTTCATCCGTTCATTGCACGTGCATCACGGGTAATTAAACAATTATTTTTTCGATTCAAACAAGGATAATATCAGACAACATAATCGATCTAAGGTGTCGCACGTGTTGGCTCCCAGCACGACAGCTCTGAGCATGTAGGCACAAAACAACCATTATCTGACATTATTGAAATCTGATTGTGTATACATATATGAATTGAAGCAAAGCAAAGAAAAGACAGAAGATAGTGAAAAGACAAAGTGAACAATCACATTTCTAATCCAGCAGAGTTAACAAGCTTGGTGAGTCCAAATGTGACAGCCGCCATAGCCATCCAGCTCCTATGAGCACCCTGGGCACAAGATTTCATCAAAGGCACTATGGCTCCAAATGAGAATGCAAGGGAATGATGCCAAAGCTGCTTTAACCATGGAGTTTGGCAGATTTTCCTTCTCCTGAGTCGTGGCTTTCTCTCCATTTGGTTGCACCTCTTTTCACTTGAGCCACTTGGATGTTCTAGCTGAAGAGTACACAGAGACGAACCTCCCCAAATTGCCATGCTACATGCCCCGGCAACAGTCCGCGCAAAACCTGCCAAAGAAGCATTGCTTTTACGTCATTTTTAACAGCCCCAACGCCCATCATCAATGACGCGATAGAAACCAATCCATCATTGCCTCCCAGCCACTGCAACTCTGACCGCATAAATCAACCTCCTTTTCTTGAGTTCTTGCACTGAAGAAGATAGATTGCTTCATGTGAGCATAGTCTTCCTAAGAGAGGGTACGTAGAGTGTGGCGGGCTTCCTTTTCCCGTGACATCTGACCGTAATAAGGTCCTGAGAGTTTATTCTCCAGAATGCACTCTTGACTTCTAGTGCATTATTGTTTGGTCTTTGGTTCATTGTAAGTCCTTCCCGGTATTTTGTGAATCCTTTGGACTCCGTTTGAATTGTGATTCATTTACGGATCCTTGTTCCTTTGGTATCCAATTGATTCTTGAGTGAATTGATGGTGTATATATATGCATTTTGTTGGTTATATTGTATTATTGGGCTTCAGACATTAGAATGGTGGAAATTAGAGAGCTTCGTCTCCACTTTGTTTAGCGGAAGAAGCTAGGCTTCATTTGATTGATAAGGTTGGACTGGTGTAAGGTTGGACTCTTGGGTAAAAGGTTGAATTGGAGTTTTGGTTGGATATTGATATTGATATTGATATTGATTGTTATTGAGCATTTGACTATGATATAAAACTCCTTGGCTATATATATATATATATATATATATATATATATATATATATATATAACAGTAACTTGTTGATTTGTGAGAACTCTTGGAATCCCATGATTGGTTAACTTGGTTATATCTCTTGAATTGGCCTATTGAGCCTTGTTATTCTTGAAATGGGTCAGCTAGTGCCCCTAGATTTGAGCTTTATTGATTGAGTATCTGTTTTTGGAATCCTTCAGCTGAGTTCGTTGGTATTATATATATAGTAGTCATACCATTGCAAAACCTATTTTGGTATAAAATATATTTATGTATCTTTACATGTTGGAGTGGTTTTACTTAGCATTATTCGCTAATTCTTTTAAAATGTTTTCAGATGGCTTAGAGATGTTCCCGGGAGCGCTGTCTAGTATGAATGGTTTAGTTGATTGGAGTAGAACCTAGATTGTTCTATAGTTAGCTGTATTGTACCTTGTAAACAATTTGAGTAGAAAATCTTTGTAAGCCTGTGCGTTTGGATTTAGATAACCTAAGCATGACATAACACTCCATTGAGTTTAAAATTTTGAATTCGCTTCCACATTTCTTTGAGTTTTCTGTACTTAAAATTTGGGGGTGTTACAATGGCCTTTGGCATAGCACGATTTTTAGCAAATTAACAACAATGCCAACAATATTGATGGGGTCAATAATGGTCGATCTCTTGGCTGGGAACTCTAAAACTGGACAACACCAAGAACTAAATGTTAGCAATTCTTTAATTTCTCTGAATTTTAGTCATGGTAGTGTAAGGATGAAGACTTAAATCTTATTGTTTTTTTTTTTCAATTTCTTTAATTTACTATAAAAATTTGCGAGCAAAGGGGTTGGTATGCCCGAGAAAGAAAAGATTTAATTAGAGGAAATTTTGAGTTTTAAATGTTAAATGCATGCAATAAGCTATACAGAAATGCGGCCATGACTAGCATTTTAAAATGACTAATCAGATCAATAAGTTATGCAAATAAGATGATTTACGTGAATAATTCAATAACTAAGTCATAACATATTACTTTAAAAAAAAAAGTCATAAGATATTAAAACTTAATTAGGAAACAAAAAAGTTTTTATTTTTTTCATACTGCATTAATATCCACATCTTATAAAATAAGAGTAATACAACATATCAATCTGACTCATTGGAGACCTCTCACCCAAATACTATTCAAAATAGTAACTTTGGTAAGTAATACCAGCCCCACTTCAAATGATATACTATATATTATTGAAAGTGGTAAAAAAAAATATTGTAAAATTTTAACAAAGAGTTAATTCCATTTTTTTGTCAGAGATTTATAAGCGTTCGTCTATTTTTAATCATTTTTTATTAAAACATTCACATTTGACCCTAGTATTATTGTGGCATGACTATTTTTGGTCTCCACCAACAAATCGTTGAAATATTGTTAAATACAAAGACATTTTGATATTTTTTTACAAATGAGTTGAACTCGTTATATTTTATGTTTAATTTTAATTTTTTGAAAAAATTCATAATTGAAGACTGAAATGACTTTGTACTATACTATTTAACGGCATTAACAAACTTCCTCACTTTAATTAAATTATTCAACTATCGCAAAGTATGGAATATTATTATATTTTTATACCCAAAAAAGATGCATTTACACTGGAATTTGAAAAAGGAATATATTTAATTTAGTTTTAATACTTGAAATAATTAATAATTGAATTTAAATAAGTTACGAAAGCAAAATGAAACGGCCCAAATTCACGTGCCACTACCAAAGCTAGGCAACAAATTTCACACAAAAAACCCCTTTTCTTCGTCTCCCCACTTCACATTTTTCCTACTTTTTAATTCTTCTTTCTGAATTTGAGTTTCAGTTAAATCTGTCAAAAAAGGAAAAGAATATTTTTTTTTCCTTGCATGCATGGTATATATCTATAAATAGAGAGAGAAAAAGATCAAGAGAGAGAGAGAAAAGGGGCTAAATGGCTAATATAAGCTTCCAGTCCTTCCATTGTTTCATATATATATACTTTTCATTTTTCATTTCTCTTGACTGCCGCGGCGGGCTGGTATTCAACAACGTAAGACTTATTATGGGTCATCTTGTCATATGTTTCGTATGTCTGTCTTTGTTGTTCTGCGGCGGCGGCGGCGGCGGAGTTTATGGCTACCCGGAAGAAGATTTAGTGGTGGGGCTGCCCGGACAGCCGGAAGTATCTTTCCGGCAATTCTCCGGCTATGTCGACGTCGACGAGAAGGCCGGGAGGAGTTTGTTTTACTACTTCGTTGAAGCTGAGAAAGATGTTCATAGGTTCCACTTACTCTTTGGCTAATGGAGGTCGGTGATATTTTATTTATTTATTTTCCTTTTTTTTTTAATTTTCCTTGAGAAGAGTAGATACGTTATTTTTAAATAATTTTTAAATTTAATTTGGGTTCAGTAAATATTCTATACCAAATGGAAAGTTAGGAAAATCAATCAATACGTACGTTACATTGTTAATTAAATTTTATATTTAAAGTAAACTTGATTAGGCATTTTTTTTAAATTTATTATATAAAGATATGTGATCTGATTTGCTTTTGTATCATTTTTGAATCACGTTAATCATTCTTTTTGTGTCAATTTTTTTTTAATTTGAAAAATATAATGATGCCATTCTTGACCCGGCGTATTCAAGATTAGGTGTGAATGCTAGACTCAGATTCAATAATAATATTTATCAAGAAATATGTGAGAATAAAAATCACTGTAGCTAAATTATTTTGGTGCAGATAAAGGCCAGAATATTTTGATAGAGTTTAATTTCACTACTCTAAGTTAATTTGTTTAGAATATTTGAAATGTTACTATTTATACATAAAAGGGATATTTTGTATTCTTCTTTGGAATTGATTATATGGCAAGGAAGGGAAAATCATGATCAAATACAACTGTCTTTTGTATTAAAGTTATACACAACATTAACTAGGTATAATTATCTAGAATATGTGTTTTGCGTAACAAAAGTTTTGGATCCAATTCTTCAAAATGTTAAGAAGAAATATTAATATAAACAATTGAAATGATAAGAAATACATATAGATAGATATTTATATATTTAATATAATATAGATAGATTGTTTGTTGAATTAGATCATTCAAAACATATTTAATGAATTATTATTATTATATATAACATGGTTGTGGGTTGTATCTATAAACTAAAAGATGAAGTATACATTTATCATTTATGTTAACGTTACCCCGTCTGACCTAATATTTTTTGTCATCTTTTTTGTTTTCGGCGGTCAAAATATTCAAATTTATTTACACATATTTGACTTTGAAAAGCATTAAATTCCAAGACGACATAAATAAAAATTGCAGCCATGCATGTTTGATTTCGTCATCAGCTTGTTGTTCGTTGTCTTGGGATTATTATAGTGGATGGATTGAGGTGAATATGTTTTTTTTTTAATTACTATTTATTCTTGATTTCGATCAAATCAAAGTGAATAGATCGATATTTCTAAATATTCATATTTGATCATTTGATAATATTTAATGTCGATTGTTTCTGACTATTTAAAAAATTGACGCTAGAGATATCTTCATCATACTACTTATAGCATTGAAACCTGAAAACAAATATGAAAATTTCACCCGACTCCAATTGAATTTCATTCCCTTATTGGAATGAGGACGAAAATTCAGGTATAGAATACCCCGCCCTAACTTCCCATCCCCAAAAATTTCCCAGAGGGGTTAGTAACGAGGCGGGGGTATGGGGTCAGAGGAGTATATTTTGAGTGATGATAAATATTTATGGGACAAAATTGTAAACAAATAAAATAAATGAATACAAATTTAAGTTTTTTCATTCATTTTAAGGTTATAGTGTTATACTAAATATAAGAATTACCATACCTTACAATTTTCCATTAATATATAGATATTTCAGTATTTTATATTTATTCTCAAAGTGAAAAACATGCATGAAAAGTACATTTTGCATATAATAATGGTCAGGTCCCGGATGCTCCTCGATCGGCGGTGTGCCTTTACAGAGTTGGGTCCCTTTTTTCCATCCGGCGACGGCCGTGGTCTTATAATAAATTCCAAATCGTGGAACAAAGGTTAATCCTTTTTCTTTTCATTAAATTAAATTAAAGTATTTATTATATAATTAGGTCAGATTTGATTCTCTATTTTATAATAACATTTATTTTATTTATTTTATCTATTTATTTATTATAGCATCGAACCTTCTGTTTGTTGAGTCCCGGCCGGAGTAGGATGGTCATACTCGAACACAAGTAGTGATTATACTTGTGGGGATATCACCCTGGTAATTACTATTTCTATCTCTTTATTATGGTTGAATTAAAAAATTAAAAATTAAAAAAAAAAAAAAGGATTTTCAATTACTGAAAAATGGTTGGAAATTTTTTGTTCCTTATTATTTTGCAGCGGAGGATATGCTTATATTCATGAAAAATTGGTATAAAAAATTCCCAGAATTTCTTGACAGACCTTTGTTTCTCACCGGTGAAAGCTATGCAGGTAGGGGAAGTAAAAATTCTGAATATTAAGGTAAAGAAATTAAAATAATATTACATAATAAAACGTTAAATGCAATCTTTAATTTGTTTGGCTTTTAGGACATTACATTCCACAGCTAGCAAGTCTTATGATAGACCACAACAAACACTTCAAAGGGCACAAATTCAACATTAAGGGCGTAGCGGTAAGCAATTGATATTTAATTACATTTATTTGTTCTTTAATTCACTAATAAAAAAAAATTACAATAAGGTAAATCATGTACCTTACCTTGGATCGTCCATAGTTGACTGACTGAAATTAAAAAAGTTTGAACATATATATATATTTTTGGGTTTTAATATGATATCAAAGCGAAAATATTTTTGTATATTTAAGCCCGTTTTGATAGTTAGATGACATATTTATTATGTTTAATAGTTATGTTCTGATGTACAATCCTTTTGTTTCATACCCTAAATAACAGCTAGGGAATCCGTTACTGAAGCTTGACAGAGATGTTCCGGCGGTGACGAATTCATGTGGTCTCACGGAATAATTTCCGACGAAAACTATAACGCCATTAGGAATGATTGCGACTTCGACGATTACAGCTTCATCTATCCGCACAATGAATCCGATTCATGTAACGCCGCTATTAACGATCAGAATCGCGCCGTTAGCGACTACATCAACGTTTATGATGTCATTGTTGACGTGTGCTATCCCTCCATTGTTGAGCAAGAGCTCAGATACACAAAGCGGTATGTTGTTTTTTTTTTTTCTTTAACGGTAAATCTCATTTTTAACGGTAATCATAATACTGACCTATAAAAGGCAAAATTCTCTGTCCCATGCCTTACAAACGGGCCCAACAAAATAGTAAAAGGTAATCAAAGTGATTTAACAGCCTATTATAAGTGTCTGTATTGGATGTAACTCTTGTGATGGCTACCAGGATTAGGACCTTGTGCCCACAATGAGCACCCTGGCGTCTGCCAGCAAGAATCTTGTGTCCTTGCTCACAACTTATCACTCAGGAATTGATTGAGCTGTCCATGTAGGCATACTAATCATATTACTAGTACTAGGTTTCGTGGGGTACTAGGTTAATTTCGGGCTAGAATCATAGTACTGTCGGATTGGTCGTAGGTTACGAAGATGAGCATGGGAATTGACGTGTGCATGGGGTCAGAGAGGACCTTCTATTTCAACCTTCCAGAAGTTCAGAAGGCTCTCCATGCAAATCGAACGAATTTACCTTACGATTGGAAGACATGTGCTGACTAGTAAGTACATTACTCTTTGCTATAATGACATTGCCGTGCTACTCAATGAACATGTTGCCGCCCCTCTCTGATCTGCAATATAATTTTCGTATTGTCACAGTTCTTTGTTGAAGTACAACCAGACAGATGGTGACGCCAATGTTGTCCCCCTGCTTAAGAAATTACTGCAACACAAAATTCCTCTCTGGATATACAGGTTTATTATATTTCATTTATTATATATTAATCTTTTTCACTCACTACTGGAAATTTTGAAATTTTCGACCACCTGAAAGTGATCTTAAATCAAGTCAAAAGCCTTGTTCCGACCACTTTTCGTATCCGGAAAAAAAACCCTTGTTGCTATTTCTGACCATTTTTGCTTGAACTTGATTTAAGATCCCTTTCAAGTGGTCGGAAATTCAATAATTTCTAGTAGTGACTCCTAATTTCTCACGTCAAGTAAAATTTTGTTTTTGAGGACATTCTAAACCAAGTTGGTCCGTTATTAACTTGATAACTATAAGGAGTTACATGAAATTCAACTCTTCTTGTGATCTTTTGTTGATTAGGATCAGAAGATATTCTTTACCCTCGAATAGTGACTGACAGTTTCCTCTTTACTTAAAACTTTTCATGTTGAAACAGTGGAGATCAAGATTCAGTGGTGCCGCTAGTGGGGTCAAGAACGATAGTACATGAGTTAGCGTCGGACATGAAAATGGGCATCACAGTGCCCTACAGTGCGTGGTTTCACAAGGGTCAAGTACGTAATATTTTTGAGCAAAACTTTTAGTTAAAACGGGACACATTTTTCAGTTAAAAGGTTAATCGATGATATCGTGGAATGTTTTGGGTGCATGGCAGGTGGGAGGGTGGCAGACAGAGTATGGAAACTTGTTGACATTTGCTACAGTGAGAGGGGCAGCTCACATGGTGCCATATGCACAGCCTGGAAGGGCTTTGCATCTCTTCAGTTCGTTCATCCGAGGAAGACGACTGCCTAACTCTACTTCTATTCCAATTGATCAACAACAATATTATTATTAGTGTGCATGGCACTCGAGATCTATGTCTTCTAATTATATTTATGTGTATGTGATTGATATGATAACAATCAAGATCATTGTTATCTCCAATCAATCAATTACTTTTTCCTTAAATCTGGATCCGGTCAAGCTAACCACCTCTAATTCTAGAGTATCGTGTTGAAAGAACTGATCAGTTAATCTTATAATACTATCGAGTTGAATTTTATTTTAATTTGTGTCAAAGTAACAAACTTTAAAGCTTGTAGTGCGGGCAGAGGCCGATAAAGGGCCTAATCTAGTTAATTGGTGGCTAGGAGAACTCTTAGGTGAAGGTCTAAAGGCCAAGTACACATTCGTTATCAGCTATAACTTTTGACGTAATGGTAAGCGTTTGATCCTAACAAAGCTAAAGTTTTTGACTAAATTTGGGTGACCAGTCACTATCTAATAATATACTTTGCGTAATAATTTGTAAACTATACAAAAGAGATGAATGATCATATTAGGATAACTTGTGTGAATTAGACCGAGGGGGTGTTGACACTAGGAGTGTTTACATGTATATTGTAGTGTGAATGTTTGATAATTGTGTTTGAATTTAATATATGGTCCAAAATCCAACTGGCATGTGGTGAATGAGTTATATTCAAAGTCATATGGACACATCATTTCTATGAATATTTTCTTAATGATTAATTCAACCTCCTATATTCCTAGCTGGCCAAACACAGCTGCGGTTGGCATTTAATGATGTGTGTAAAACTAGAGCAAAATACATAAAATTGTAAATCTATTAAAAGAGGGCAGTGTTTATAATTATGTCACTATAGAGAGTAAGATGATCGAAAAAGCTAAGTATGTGTAAAGAAATGCGATATGTGATACAAGGCGTATGTGTGAGATTGATTCGATGATGCTGGAATATTATATACCAGATTAGATACAAGTGACATGTGATACATGACAACTAGAAATTGACTTTATGTGCGTCTTTTGGTTGAATTGCTCAATATGATCGATAAATCAAATAATGTTATAACGTGTGATAAAAAATTATGGTTGTTAGAAAAATATACATGTGCAGCGAAAATATTAATCGTTTTGTTTTAGATTTTATATTTAAAGAGAGAATTTGAATGTTCTTAACGCTGAAACATGTTTTGGCAGAATCAACACTTGAACCCTCCAATTGTCTGACCTCTAATCCATTCACCGGCTGGGCACGTGAGAACTTAGAGAGATTTTAAGTGAAACTGTTTTTCTTTCGACTAAAATCTCTTTTTCTTCTCCTCTTTAAGAAAAAGGTAAGGCTATGGCTATTATATAGCATGGTTTGTTCCCTATTTTCTTGGATCATCAATGTTGCGATTTGGAATCGCGATTTCTTCACCATCAATCGAGTGTTCGTTTATATAAAGCGATCAATATATTTTTTTTATTTTTTCGCTTGTTCTTTTGAGTATAATATTGCTTATATTTGGATGTTAGTGGTAAATGCACACATGTCTAGGTAGGACATTGGGATGCCCATCGTAGGAATTTTTGGTGGTGTTTGAATGCACAACCACTGCAGAGTAATTGATGCACGACATTCGATATAGGAATGCACAATATTTTGTATAAGAATGCACAGCTTCTAATAAGACAGATTTTACCCCTAACCGCATATTTCTAATATTTTAAAGGATTTGTTTCTTTAATCCGTACGTGATTTTTTCCTTTTAATTTCAGTCGTGCATCATTTTGATTTAATGGTCTAAATTAGTACTCACGTTCTCATATTAAGGGTGGTTCTTATGGAGCTCGACCATATATATGTGTGTGTGTGTATAAAAGAAAAACACTTCATAGTTTCAAAGATGGAAATATGCATTTATATATAAATTCAATTAATTGATAACGAAGGGTAACAACTAGCATACGTAGAGTTACATCAAGCATGACTTGATCTCCAAAAACCCATGTTGTGTACTATAAATACAACATATAGGAGACACGGCCTACTCACATACACAAAATAGTTAGCTATATATAGAGAAAGTTTTCTCATATAAAATTTACTATAATAATAAATACGCGTAATAAGTTATTATATTATTTGTAAAATATTTGGAATCTTTAATGAGAGTATTAAAAAAGTATACATACATAAAGATAAGATACGTGCCATGTTAAAGGTTCACGATAAGTATTACTTGAAATTATAATAAGATCGAATCAATTTTTGACTGATGCAATTTGAATCAAATCCTTAATTACACAGTGTATTAAGTTTATAATGGTACGGATGTCAAATGTTACACAAAAACAAAATTACAACACCAATATATATTTGCATATTAATAATTGGTTGGTTGCACATCCCTTCACCCCATGCTACTCCAAACATGCATATAATATATTATTATTATATATATATATATATATATTAATATTATTATAGTATACTATATATAATTAGACTAGGATGATCTTGGTGAGAACTTATTTTACTAGTAAATTTAAGTGTCGATCAACACCAGGACTCTTATATCAAGTATTAATTTAATAAATTATAAGATACAAATGCTTATCAGTACCGTGATTTATATATATATGTGTGTTCAGAAATGATTTTTCAAGAAAAAATACAATTATATTCTATCAAATACAAAATATACTCTTATCTATTGCATATAAAAAAATTGGCACATACACTATTTTGTGTACATAATTTTAACATGTATATGTTGTCTTTTGTGAACATCAATAAATGAAATTTAAAAAAAAAAAAAAAAAAACATTAAAATAAATCACATATACATACATGTATATATCTACAAAGCACAGCATACATGTGAATGTATAGCTCCCCTTCTTCCTTGTTCTTTCTTCAAATCGATCACTTTCCATCTTTCTTCTTCTGTATATATAAGCTTCATCAGCTAGCAATCTCTCTCTCTCTCTCTCTCTCTCTTCTCTCACACACACACACACACATATATATATACTAGCACTATCTCCTCTATATTCAATCAAATTATCCAAAGAAACAGATATACATATATATTATCACAGATAAAATCTGCAACTAATTAATATGCTAGCTATAGTGCTGGTTCTTACTATTTGGAGTCATCTGAGTGGGGTTTCACAAGGGCAGCTTAGCGTGAGCTTCTACGACGACAGTTGCCCTAACGTCGGAGCAATCATCGGCGGCGTTGTCCGCGACGCCGCCGCCTCCAACGCCAACATTGCTCCCGTCTTGCTCCGCCTCCATTTCCACGATTGCTTCGTTCAGGTTCAAATATATACCTTTTTTTGTTTTGTTTTATTTTTCTCTTAGTGTTAAAATTTTAATAAGGTTCTAAGGGTCGTCACTATTCTTAGAGTGATGTTAAAATTAAAACACTTTATGTAAAAATATGTTTCAATTTGTGATTTTTTTAAGGGGTGTGACGGGTCGATATTGGTGGACAACGGGGAGATTTCGGAGAGGCATGCATTCGGGCACCAAGGAGTGGGGGGATTTGAGGTGATAGAAAAAGCAAAGGCGGAAGTGGAAGCGGTTTGTCCAGGAATTGTTTCTTGTGCTGATATTGTAGCATTGGCTGCTAGAGAAGCTGTTGTTTTGGTACGTTATTAATGTATTTAATTTCTTAATTAAGCTAAATTTTTAAAGAGTAATTTTAATTTGTCCTAATAATAATATATTACGTAGGCAAATGGACCGTCGTACGGGGTGGAAATGGGGAGAAGAGATGGAATGGTTTCCAATTTGTCACTGGCAGACGACATGCCAGACATTGATGATTCAATTCAAACTCTTAAAAACAAGTTTATCAATAAAGGCCTTTCCGAAAATGACCTTGTTGTCCTAAGTGGTATTCTCTCTCTCTTTCTCTCTCTCATGCAAATTTTGTGGGTTTAATTTAGAAGTGGTTGGACAAGGGATCTGAACAAGCTAGTAATCAACAAAGTCATGACTCATTAGTAGCTAGTAAGCTTGCATTGTCAAATAACATTTTTAAATTATAATTCTCGACATATAATTCAATTGATTAATTAATTTAAAGAAGTTATAATATAGTTTCGTTACACTGAATTATTGATTTAATTAATAACACACGATTTTAAGATAAGAACAGGCCGTTGAAAATTTTAAAATTCAAGTGTAATCATTTGTTGAGCATGTGATCGGCGAGATGATAGTTTGAACAAATAGTGAAATAGGATCCCACCCATGTGATCATTAAAAATGGGCCAAAGATAGATGTGTTACATGTTTGGTATTTTATTTTTATTTTTGTTTTTGTTTGGGGTAGCAATATAATTATGAATATGGTTGCAAATTGTAGTCATACTTAATTTGATGTTGAACCTATGTCATGGCTGCCTTGGAGGCTACATTACCTTCGAAAATGACTAATTTATGAATGGCAAACTTTAAGGTTTTTGTAGGTGATAATACTTTTTTATATCTTATACAATTATATATACTTTTGAGTTATCCGATATATCTATAAAAACAAGAGTTACACAATATACAATATAATTTAAAAATATATCCAATCAAATTTATAATTTAATCCCAGTAAAAACGGTCTATTTAACCTATGACATTCTTGATTTGAAGGGATTAATACATTTTGATTATCTATAAGTAACCTAGACAGATTTACACCAAAGTCAGTTCGTCACACTGGATCTTTATATATAGTAATTTTTTTTTTTTTGTTATAACATTTCTTTTCTACATATGAATTTCATCATCAGCTGCACACACAATTGGAACCACGGCATGCTTCTTCATGACCAATCGCCTCTACAACTTCCCCGGCGGCGGGGGTTCCGACCCGTCGATAAGCCCCGACTTACTGCCGGAGCTAAAGGCGACGTGCCCGCAGAACGGCGACGTCAACGTCCGGCTACCGATCGATCACGGCAGCGGCCAAACGTTCGACAGCCAAATTCTGCAGAACATCCGGAGTGGGTTCGCAGTGTTGCAGTCCGATGCGAGGCTGTACGAGGATGACGCGACGAGGAACGCCGTGGATTCTTACTTCGGCGGTTTGCCGTTTCTCCGGCCGTCGTTCGAGGACGACTTCGCTGATGCCATGGTGAAAAATGGGAAGAATTGGTGTTCTAAGTGGCACCCAAGGGGAAATTAGCGTTCATGTGCAGCTTTTAATTGATCAATTAATTACATTATTATATGTACAAAACCAAGCTTCATTCTCATGGTACATATATATCATCATTATAATTTATAATGTATTTTGAAAAAATATTACTCCATTCATCATGTACTCCGGATTTGGTCATATTGGATAATGATTTCCTCCGCTATTGTATCAATAGATTTTTTCGGTCCGACTAATCCCCGTTCCCTCCGGTCCACCCCGAACTAATCCTGAAATTCTCCTCTCCAAAGATAGCTCACGCTCCGGTCCACCCGACTAATTCTGAAATTCTCATCCACAAAGATAGTTTACGCTCTGGTCCACCCAACTAATCTCGAAATTCTCCTCCACAAAGATAGCTCATTTACCATTTCTCTGGTTCTCTGTTCATAACTACTTCGACAACATACTGAAGCACAAAAAGTCAATAACGTCTTCACTGAGACTCAAACTCACAATCTCATTCCCATATAAGAGTTCAACCTGAATGTCATCGGTGCACAAGGTGCTTGGCATACAAGTTTAAATATAAATAGTCTAAATCACTTTTATTGATCCTTCGGGAAAACATATACTTTTTTTCCATGTATGGAAATCATAAAATTGAGGAAAAAAATAACAAGAAAAATAATACATGGAACTGAAAAAGAGGATGAAAGAAAAGGAAGAATGACCTGGAAAATATACAGCACAGTTGTATATATCCAAAAGAGTAGTCAAGACTGGAGGATTGAATGCAACTCGTGAATTTAACTTTGTTGTTTACCAAAAATTTATTACCTGAATTTTATGCCGACATTATTAATATTCATGCATTGGAATTGGCTGAGGGCCTGAGGCTGAGGTTGTCACTTTCGTTTTAGTACATTGAACTATGAATTAAAGCATAAAATACTACTCAATATTTTTTTTTATGACGAAAGAAACTGCAGTTATTGCTTATAAATTTGTTAGGAGAGGTAAATCATACTAGGAATTGAAGACGCTATATGATCGATTTAATCGAGAAAATGTTGATAAGAATTAAATTTGTAATCATTTAATACAAAAATCATGCTTCATCCACTCGACTACTCTTTTTAGGATATGAGATACTATTTCCACACCATAGTGGAGTGGACTTAAAAAGATGGGAAAGGGGTCAAACTATGAGTAAATGATTAAGATTACAATTTGATTTGAGCCACAATTAAAATTGTGTTTTAAAAATTTAAAAATAATATGTATATAATTATAGTTATGTTATTTACAAGTTGTGTATGTGTTGAAGATGCATTACTTTTTATTTTGGAGATACTGAATTTTTACACATGACAAAAAAAACTTGTAACTCTGACCACCTTAAAGTTGTTGGAAATAACATTTTCAACCAATGTTAGGGATCTAGAAAATCCTTCAAATGTCGATCAGCAGCAGTGTGCGAGAGAGCTCCTTGTGACAGTAAGCAAAGGTCTAGCCTCTAGGATTCATGTTCAGTTGAGTTACCATAATTTACATCCTCCAAATGCTTTGTCTGGTCGGAGTGTGGGCCCTTAGGGTGGAGTTCAAATTTTTGGAAGAATAATTTGTTATATTATAATCATTTCCATATGTGTTAAATTTAGTTTGGGTTAAACCTAATGGTCTAGAAAATTAGAGCGTAGAAGCCTTTGACATATCACATACGTACACCGTTGTTAAAGCTTTTGACTTCTCCGTTTTGTTCGTGGAACGAGGGATCGGAGGAGATCGAAGGGTCAACCACACCAGTCAATAGAAAACATGCATATAATCACAGAAAAAAGCACACAATTAAAATAAAAACAAAAGATTGACAGACAGGAATTAAGGATCTGATAATTCAAGAGGAGAAGAAAGGCAGAGGATTCACCATTTTCTTCTCTTCTTCTCCTTCAACACTCTGTATGCATGCATATTAGAATCTCATGCATGCATGAATTCACAGAAAAAAAAAATATATAGATCAGAGCATTTTCATTTTTCTCTTGAATTCTCAGCCTGCTACTGCCAATCTGCCATTAATTATTGTTATGGAGGAAAGTTTGTAGTTTAGGATTAATATTGATTGATTGATTGATTGATTGTATAGAAATAATTAAGCAGAGGATTATATAATATAATGGCTCCGAGTAAACTCAGGAAAGCCATAGGGGCTGTGAAGGACCAGACCAGCATAAGCCTGGCCAAAGTTAGCGGCAGCGCCTCCATCTCCGACCTCGAGGTGGCGATCGTGAAGGCCACCCGCCACGAAGAATACCCGCCGGAGGAGAGGCACATCCGGGAGATTCTCTGCCTGACGTTATACTCGCGCGCCTACGTGGGAGCGTTGCGTGGTCACCATCTCCCGGCGCTTAGCAAGACCAAGAACTGGGTGGTGGCGCTGAAGTCGCTGATGTGATCCACCGCCTGCTCGCCAACGCGGCGAGCAGTCTTACGAGCAGGAGATCTTCTTCGCCACCAGCGCGGACCCGTCCTCAACATGTCGGATTTCCGCGACTCCCGCATCCAATTTCTGGGATTATTCCGCCTTTGTGCGGACCTACTCGCTGTACCTCGACGAACAGGTGGAGCTGAGGATGCAAAACCGCCGTGGAAAACACAGTGCATTAGCTTCTGGCAATGGAGAAGACGGCGAAGAGGAAGACGAGGACGAGGAAGCTGGCAACACTACTGCCATTGTCGTGTCATGCACTCCCATTACAGAAATGAAGAACGAGTACTCGTATTCAAGAATCCAGCATTACATGCAGATTCTTGACCGATTCTTAGCTTGCAAACCAACAGGTTCGCTTCAATTCCTGCAATTAACACACATATATGTTTATAAAGGTTGCAATAAATGTTAAAATAGTAAATTATATGAGAGCAGGGGCAGCAAAGAGCAACAGGCTTGTGCTTGTGGCACTGTATCAAGTAGTGAAGGAAGCTTCCAAATATACTATTCAATTGCAGAAATGTTGGGCATTTTGGTGGATCGATTCATGAAGCTTGATATTCCCAACTCCAAAAAAGTTCATGAGATTTTCCACCGCGTCGCGAAGCAATGGGATGAGCTCGAGGTGTTCTACAGCTGGAGCAAAGCTGCAGGGATTTCGCGGTTGTCAGAATACCCGGAGGTGGAGAATTATCCCAAGCAGAAACTGGACATCATGGGAGGAAATTATCCGGGAGAAAATGGAAATGGCGGGAGGGAGAATAATGAGCCGAGAACCGTCACCTGAGGTGGAGGAAGTGGAGGAGCTGGAGCCAGAGCCGGAGCTGGAAGCAGAGAGGACATGAATACGATAAAAGCGCTGCCGCCACCGGAGGATTTTATCGAAGAGAAGGAAGAAATGGCGGTGGTGGAGGCGCCAACGGAGGAGAAGAAGTCTCAAGATATAGGAGATCTGTTGAACTTGGGTGAGGATGCACCCACACCGGAAGAGCATGCAAATCAGTTAGCCTTAGCCTTGTTTGACGGTATTCCGGCAATTGACCCTGCAAAAACAACCATCACGACTCCATGGGAAGCATTCAATGGATCCGAGGATTGGGAAACCGCCCTCGTCCAAACCGCCAGTCACCTGTCAAACCAGAAGGCACAACTTCCCGGCAACTTCGACGAATTAATGCTCGACGGAATGTACCGACAGGGCGCTAAACCAGGCAGTGGCCTCCTCCGGCGTTCTGACAACAGGCAGTGCTAGTAGTGTTGCGTTCGGGTCAGCCGGATGCCGGCAATGCTGGCACTACCGGCACCTCCCTCCGCAGATGGCGGCACAGCCAACACCACAGCATCAGGAGCTGACCCTTTCGCCGCCTCGCTTTCAGTAGCAACCGCCGGCATACGTGCAGATGTCAGAGTTGGAGAAGAAACAGAGACTGTTATGGGAAGAGCAGCAAATGTGGCAGCAATACACAAAAGATGGAATGCATGGGCAAGTAGGATTGGAAAAAGCTCAACAAAGCAGTCAACCTCATATTTATTATGGTTATTACTAGTACTCCTCTGCCTGTAGGTAATATTTTTGTCCTGAAAGTTCTCTCTAGTTTTTTTCTTTTTTCTATTTTGAAGAAGCTAGGCCTAAAGAGTGTAGTATATAAAGACATTCAGTGTGTTGAGCATATAACTATTAATGTGCAATCCAACTATAAGCTTAGACTTTTAATTGAGATGGAGCTTATGCTTTAATTTGGTATCAGAGTAATGTCAAAGCTCATGGGTAAGCAAATATTTGGATGCAGAGCATAAACCATAAAGAAAACACCCACAAAAGCTGCAAAATAGACTGAACTGGATTAGATAAATAACCAAGTATTAGCTACAGCAGAAGTGCACTCCACTAATGAGAACATAGCCTTATGATACATCGAAAACACTGACCTGGATTCCTTGAATGTAACTAAGAACATGAACTCGCCCACTGTTATTTATTTTGTTTCTACAAATTTAGGACAAGACCAAATGAAATAAACATGCAAGGAAAGCAAACTGATCATGTTTATAAAGAAAGATTTTCCAACTTCGACTTCACATCAGCCTGTTTCTTTATGGACACCCCAACTGCATTCCCACCATTACTAATGTCTCAAGAGATCGTGCACTATTTTCCAAGAGGTCCTCATCTATCCTTATCGAGTCCTGCATTCACATAAAAAGGTCTCCAAAATGAATGCCTAATTGCCTAAGGGCACTTCAACCATTTTTAATGAAGTAGGACGATACTTATAATGTGATTGTTGATTGAAAAATTCATTGTGCCAGGGCGGGAATGGCACTCAATGACAGTAATTTCCAATGATGAAATCAAATGCATCAACAAGATTGAAACTACAAGTCTTCAACTCAATCAGATGTTAGTGCACTTACCTTTTCGAAGACGCAAATCACTGTACTTCCACCAAAAGAGAAATACCCAAACTGTAAATCAATAGATGAAGAGGAAACGTAAACCAGACTGCAACAATTGAAAAAGGAATTGCCAAAAGCTTATGTCATCGATCACAAACCTCATCACCCTTGTTGACATAGTCACGCTCCTTCTTCGAAAAAGTAATGCTGCCAACCATTGTTGCTCCAATTGCAACAAACGCCACCTACATTTAGAAATGCAAAGTTAGTTGGTATAAAGACATCTGAGCCACCCATCATCATCAGAAGCAATGGCAAGCAACAAGGAAAAACACTAATCTTCTAAATAACAGGAAGCCTTCCATTATATTCTTTGAGAGATGAAAGGAACATAATTGTAAATTTATGTCATACTTTCAAAATGTCAAACCTTTCCAAAGTCTTCTGTTGATATTATTGACACAGCCCTCTTATTCTCCGTGAAGACATTACAATACTTGCTATTCACAGCAATAGGATTTACCTAGAAGGTAAAAACACGCAGCAATTAGGATGGCTGAAAATAGTTAAAGACGGAAGCAGCCATTAAGGTACCAATATGATTCAGAGCCAAAGAATAGTTTACGTACAGTATATAAACATCCAGGTATGTCTATAAATTTCTCAATAGTTCCAGAGACAGGAAGATGGAAACGATGGTAATCCTGGAATGATTTAAATATAAATGTACTGTTAAGCAAAGTCGAAGTCTAGTGGCAAAAAATTACTTAGCACTAAAAAATAAAGAAACCTTAAACTACCTGGGGTGCCAACCTAAATATCACCAAACTTCCATCAACGAATGCACTCGAGCATGCTTCATCCCCCAAAAGACCTTGGATGGAAAATTTTCGGCCCTGAGAGTAGAGTGTCATATTCTTAAGGTTAATAATGCAGATATTGCTAACAACCTACTCTAGCATTGTAATGTTATTTTGTGCTATAAAACTGTATTTGATCTGAAGATCATAGCATTTTGTTCAGCCTTTTAAATACCATTCAAATAGCACATGATGCTTCTTCAATTGATGGCAGCAAGCAGGCATAACTTTTGGAATATATAGAAGCCATATTTGTTATTAGTAATTTCTGAAAATAATTTTTTTTAAAATAAAAAGTAGTATATACCTTAATCCAAAATCTTGCAGCATCAGTAACATTGTTGAATGCCATAGTGCGGCTATCAGCTGCACAGACAGCGATATCATTGCGTTCTGGGCAGGCAATTGGTCTTGCACCAGACTTCAGTTCTCTTATAAAAAAATCATTGAATGTCTGCCAAGAAACGTGCAAGTAAAAAAAAAAAATGCATTGAGAATAAAAAACCTATATAAGGACAGATTGGCCAAACCTTTTAAACGAATAGTAGTAGGATGCCTCCTTGGGGAAGATGCTAATGGGGCAGATTAAGAGGATTTAAACTCTTAATCTTAGGTCTACAAGAGCTCAAATATGCTTTAGGAAAATGAATCTTATAACATTAAAACTATGTTAACATACCATTTCTTTTATAATACTTGTAAAGATACAATAAAATATAAATATATCTCATTATTTGTTCATAAATATTGCACTGTGCCCAAATTGTGGCCAGTTAACCTCAAAGGCAATTAGGTTCCCAACTCCCCACCCACTAGTTTTTCATTCAATCTGTTACTGAGGCTTAAACACAAACTAGCATGTGGAAATCAAAAATCAAGAACTGACCAACTAAGTGCTGTTAAATGAAATTCCAGGTAGTCCAAAAGTCACATCCCACCTTAAAATGATCCAGTGGGTACTTGGCTTCATGCACGTCGAGTTGATCCTACAACAGTTAGAGATAATCAGAACAGAAGAAGGAATTCTGCCAAACTGTCAGAGTGAAAAGACTGAAAATCAGTCATTTATCGAAATACAGAAACAAATTATTAGAACAGATATTCTTGGCTTCTTGCACATAGCAGACATACTCTTAAAAAGATGAGCAATACTGGAATATTAGTGCAAGGGGTGCTTTTCAGTTTTTTAATAGATTAGAGTTGAGGCTAGTTAAAAACTAATGGAAGAATGAGCATTTTTGCACCCATCACCAATTCTAGAGGGAATGAGGCACTAAAGATATTTTCTAGTATATCCAATTTTTTGATAGTATTTTTCTGTGAATCCCAGGAATTATACACATTAGCTCAGCTGGGAGGTGTGGACAGGCAGCAGAAGCTAGCACTTATAATTTCTATGTAAAATGATTGATAATAGAAAAGAAAGAGCATGCAAGAGAAACATGGACCTGAATGAAAGGATACCTTAAAAAATTCAACAAATTTTGGTATATCTTTAGCAGAATCAAGGGTATCCATTTTTTTGCCCTGCTTTTCAGAGATGCTCTGCAGGATTTCTTTTGCCCCTGCATCAAGATTGGAAAAATATACATTTATCATGCAAAAGATCTATTAGTTGATAATTGATATTGTCAGTGAAAACTCCTCCAGTGATAGATAGAAGCCGATAGTAATATCAAACAAGATCACTGTAGTAAACAGCAAAAACCATACCAGTATCCATAAGACCAAGCCAAATTTAGATTGATAAATGGCTCTCATTGATAAAACAATCTTGGGATCAATTATTTCCTCCACTAACCTCTTCTTTCTTCGATCATATACCTGATCACAAAACAAATCCAATTAGAGATTTGTCATGTGGCACCTAGACAACTTCATTAACTGTAGCTCACTTGAAAAAATCTTATAGTCAATTCTTCAAGCCAAGAAAAGGAAATGTGAACAAATTGCAAAGGCCAAACAAGATTCAGAAGCAGGAAATTTTTCATCATCAATGTTGTTACATTTTCTACCAATAATAGTCAATAAAAGCATTTTTCTCTCTGCATACATATGCAGTTATATAGAACCACAAAGAAAGTGTTGGTTCTGCTGGGGAATGAGACAGAAACAAAGAGCACGTACCAATATATGTGATGCACTTGAACCAGACCTCAAACCAACCTCATATGTTGAGAAATGTGCCCATTCACTCAGTTTGAACATCCATCTTTAAAAAAAACAAAAACAAAAAAAAAAAACAAACAACAAACAAACAAAAAAGGTTATGTAGTGTTAAAACCTAAAAACCAAGAATCTTTAAGGAATGGTGTTATATTATAACAATAAGCAACAGCAATAGAGTTCTCAATGAGCAAAATTAATTTAGTTCTCACCCACTGGAAGCCTGCTTATCAGTGAGGAACCCTCCCGTCATTATTTGGTTCCCAGTTCCCTCATCAAAACACAAGGTCAAATGAATCATACCGTTCAAACTATCAGAATCTTCAAGAACCTCGCCACAAACTGGGCAGCAGTTCATCAATGCCTCCCTACAAGGACAAGAGCACAAGTACAAAATTCATTAAGCAAGAAATAAAACTTTCAAAAAAAGGATTCATATTTTTCAGAATAGGACAGATTATGCCAAGAAAGACTGACCAGATTAGCCAGTACAATTCATGACCTACTTTCTATGTTTCCATAGAAGTAGTTTTAAAAGCACTCTAAGTTCCAAATTATGTCGAAGTTTTGAAATCCTTCTGTCTTAATCTTATAAATATGCAAGGTAGTAGTAGCATAAAAATACCCCAAGACTACAAAATTTTGCCCTT
This sequence comes from Ipomoea purpurea, assembly GCA_009835305.1. Lineage (NCBI taxonomy): Eukaryota > Viridiplantae > Streptophyta > Magnoliopsida > Solanales > Convolvulaceae > Ipomoea > Ipomoea purpurea. The sequence continues at coordinate 23,639 of VALG01012619.1, forward strand.
ACTTTCCTTGATGTGCAGTCAAAAGCATAGCCAACTCATCCAAGCTGACTACACCATCTCCATTCTTGTCAGCCTGTCTAAATAGCTCCTCTTTCTGATATGCGTATATATAAGAGAAGAATGATTAATAATTAGATCATATCTTAATCAACAAAACTTGTGTGATATTTAATTTTGAATTTTAGAGCACTACATCCCTGCATATGTTTACTGACAAAGCTTATTAAAGCTACACAGATAATAGACAAATATAAACCTTTTCAACAGCCAATTGATTGCCGAATGCATCAATTAAATCAGAGAACTCAGCCAGTGAAAGCTCTCCATCTTCATTATAATCCTGAAGGAAGCAAGAAGCCAGAAGCCCAGAATTTTCAGAAAGAGCTCTGTAGTATCCATAATCTTGTAGTAGTAGGTCAAAGTATGCAGTGCCAGATAAATATTAGCTAAATCCTCCATCATTTAAGCATATCACAGTGGACTAAAAATTCCATATCCATATTAAGCATATTTAATGCAAACAAATGAAGCAAAAAGTTCACATAAGTTTTTATGGGGGTCTAGCAGCATAAGCCAGGTAATGACGTACCACTATAGACAAGATGCGCTTTGTAAAACTTTTCTCTGTTTCAACTGGATCCTGCCAATTGTTTAATATGGATTAGGATGTTACAGAGGAAAAAAAAAAATGGTTAGAACGGCATTCTCCACACCCAAAACAAAGAAAGTGGTTACTCTTGAATTACACCTCAATAGAACATGAAATAGATATACTGCCAACGACTATAGATGGTGATGATGGGTCCAACAAGTCAAAAGCCTCAACATCAGAATCAGAGTCCTGCAAGAGAAGTTCTTTTAGTGCAAGGAATGGCAGATAAAGAACTGCCAAAAAACGTCCCAAGAATACATAAGAAAGCTAAAAGCACATATAATAACACGGTCCATTATTGCACTAATTAAAAACCAAATAACACCAAACTCTCACCAATCCTTCACCCCTACCATAAAAGGGGGAAGGAGGGTTTGGGGGTGAGGAAGATATAAAGGCTAAGAAAAGGAAAAGATTATATTTAAAAAACTGTACACTGTAGCCAAATAGTACTATTTTTTTACCCTTCTGTTCCAGTAATAAACATACAAATTACATTTAATAGTTACCTAGTGTGGTACAACTCACCTGGGAGAGGTATTCAAGTAGATCAATCTCACAATGACCAACCAAATTGTTCTTGGATAATTTATTAGTCTGTATCACATAGAAAATCAATCAGCAGACTATAATACATAAAGATCTTCTCTCTTTTCATATTTCCTCTTTTTCTGTGTTTATAATTAATTACAAGATACATCTTGGCACTTCTAAAGTACAAGAGGAAATGTAGATGATCACAAATAAATAGCTTCTACTCACTGACTTTGAGTAACATATAGGAAAAATGGAAATTCAATTTTTAGGTGCACAGTGAGTGGGCCTAAATGGCCAAAAACTGAAATGCACAAATATCACGTTTTCTACTAATGCACAATCAAATACACAATCGTCGAGTCAACCCATATAAGTACACACCTCAAACACAGAAATTCTTGCAATATGTGCCCCATTTCTTTCTAAAAGAAGCTTCCTCACCTGCAAGGAATGTCTAAAATAATGAATTGAGAGTGAAACAAAGAAACATATGATTTCAACTGAATTAAATAAAGAAGATTGTGAAAACTCACAAGCATCCCTCAAAAAATTCAGTTGATCAAATATAGAAATGTACTCGTAATTACTTACCGAGTTCCAGGTAGGCTTGTCAGTGCTGCATATCCAACAAAATACAACATATCAGTATGTGCAAGGAAAAATAAAACAGAAAACAAAGCTTTTACAGCTTCCCTCACATTATACAAGCAATAAATGTTCAAAGTTTAAGATAGGTCTTTAAAACTTAAACTGTCTATTGGGAATGCAACTAACAGAATAGCAGGAAAAACCAATGCCTACAGCACAGTAGGAAAACAGACAACAGTATTTTCCTGATGAAAATTTTACAAGCAAAATTAAGGTAAAACAAATGCATTTCAAAGTCTCCATTACATTATTCTCAAATCAACACTTGTTGCAACTCAATTCAGCTGAAGTGACAATTTCAGATGAAATGCCATTGATTTAATAAACCACATCTGTGATATAGACTAAAGCTTTTAAGCTCTGGCAAATTTAAATTCGAGGCTGTTATACTAGAAGAGCTACTTAACTGATCTGATACATGAGTGCGGAAAGTTTGTAGACCAAACGTAATACAAGCAAGCCATTTGTCCTTGAATTTCATCTCCGCCTTCACCAACAAAATAATAAATAAGAATAATAATAATCACAGCTACTGATTCAATATATGTAAAGAAATACGTGTATGAATATCGGAGTATGTATGTTCTAGAGAATGCGAGGAGTAGGTACACTAATGACACGAAGGCTAGCGATGCCGGCGAAATCTTCTTCCTTGAGGAGTTTAGACTGATTAGAACCTGAACCGGAACCGGAACCATGGCGACGGAAGTGGGAGCGATGAAGCTGAAGGCGTTGACCAGACTTCCCGGCGCGGGAAGAGTGAGCCGACCTCGAGCCGTTGTGCGAGGACTCGTCGGTAGACGGCGAGCCCGATTTCGAGTTCCCGTGGCCCATTCCAGCTTACTCCGAGCTACTGTAGCTGATTTTTCACTGGAGAAGAAGACAACTGGACAAAAAGTAGCAGGTATCAGAATGAAATCAGAAGAATATGCAGCGTTCGAAACGTATCAGAAACTAGAGGTTAATATCATTTTGATTGTATTCAACTATTCGTCAATTTCTTCAATTGTTTTTTCTTCATATCAATCAAATTCATTCAATAATATCAATACTGTCATCACATACATACTGAATAATAATACTAATAAATTGGCCGCAGCGATCAGGAATTAAAAATATAATTATAACGATTAGAATATAAAATTATTATTATTCCAGAGAAAGTGTGAAGAAAGTTTTGACTTCATTAGTAGTGCGAATATGCGTAGGGACCATTCCCGGTTTGTCCGGTAGCTTATCCAGGTCAGTAGGTCACTAACTTTTTGAGACTTCAATTATATCGAGTGGGAGTACTAGAGTAGTGTACTACGTGGAGAATATAAAGGGTGAACCCAACACCAAGATCCTTCGATCCACTACTTTGCCTTCAAATTTGGTGAATGAATTAAATTGTGTCATGTGTCTTAATAAATTAGAGATCAAGAATTGCACTTTACATGACGTTTGGTTAAATGAATTGCAATTCCATGGGAAATGAATTTCTAAAATAAAATGAAAATTTAAATTGCAGTGTTTGGTTTATAGGAGTATAATTACTGGGAATTTCAATTTCCAATGTTTGGTATACATGGGAATTGAAAGAGAATAATAAGTAGTATAAAGTCCAAAATGTCTATTATTGTTGTCAGACATTCATTTTAGGTTAAAAAAGAGAAGGGTAATTTGCTCATCATTATCTTTTTTTCTTCCTAAATTCCCATGAATTAAAATACCAGGGGGAACATGGGTTTTAATTCCATGAAAATGAGGGAATTGCAATTCCATCCAACCAAACTATGGAATTTAAATGGCCTTTGGAATTAGGTGTGAATTAAGTGGGAAGGGAATTTAAAATCCCTCCAACCAAACGCCCTGTTAAGGAAAAATGTAATATTCTACATTTTGATTAAAAAGTAGGGAAATCGCACTTTTGGTCTCTCAATTAGTTTCCAAAATGCAATGTGATCCTCACTTTCCAATTTGGACAAAATTGGTCCCTCAATTATTCCCTCGTTAGTCAATTTAGTCCTTCTGGTGAACGGTGTTAAACAGATTAACTCATAGAAGGACTAAATTGACTAACGGGGGAATAATTGAAGGACAATTCTGTTCAAATTGGGAAGTAAGGATCACATTGCATTTGGGCACTAATTGTGGGACCAAAAGTGCGATTTTCTCCTAAAAAGTACTCTCTCCGTCCCTAATTGATTGTCTTATTTCCTTTTTGCATGGTTTTTAATACAACATAACAAATGTTATTAATTTTCCAATTTTGCCCTCAAAAGTAGGTGTTATTTGTATAAAGTACAGTTGTACTTTACTTCTGAAAATTGAAAAGTCTATATATTGGGAAATTAACTATGTGTCTGTTTTCCTTCTGTGATTTTCCATGTGACTAAACTTAACTGTGACTGGCCAACTATAAAGATGTGTATGTGTAAATTATATTTACTTATATATATGCATGCTCGCGACTTATCATTATGTTTATATAGTATTATCTTCTTTGATATATGATATATATAAATATATGTAGTGTTTTTATGTTCAAATATCTCATTATTATAATTTGTATATTATATATTTTATCTAATGATTTATTGGTATATAGTTCTTGTTTCGTTTGGCTTTACAGTCCATGACTGATCATGATCTAGGATCGCATATCAAACAGAAGAATTCTGACTTTTCTGTATAGGATCTTGATATTTTAGGAAAGGCGTTTCCTAAAAGATTCATGCCGTTTATCAAGATGTCTCGTATGAAAAAGAATTCTAAGTCGTTGTCATAAGAAAGGTTATGTTTCTTCTTGTTGTTGTATTTATTTCCTTCTTATGTCTTTTATTTTATTATTATATTTTTTATTTATATGGGATGAGGTTTATTGGAAGGATCTATAAGGTAGCCTATACTTTGAACGGACATATGGATAACGCTTTGTATAAATAAGAGTATTTTCTATCTTATTTTTGTTTATTATTGATCACTATGATCTTTGATGACTAGGCACTTTCCAAACAATATTGGTTCTACGGTATTTGTATGTATGATTATGTTGTATATATGTTGTGTTTTTGCTTTATATACGAATAGGAATTTTGTTGTATTGTCCCCCTATTTCCCTTTCCTTTATAATATATCTGTTTGTGTGAACATATCTTTATTTTTTTATGTATGCTTTATTGATATGTTGATGCAACAGAAGTGGCTCTCCAAGATAGATTTCTTTTGATTTTTTCTGTATAGCTATGACTCCATCTTCTCAATTCACTAAACCTGTGAGACTAAGGTTTGTACCTTGGTGTGGGAGGACATTGGGTAAGTATATTTTGTTATATCTACCGTTTGTATCATTTGGACTTATGATTTGTGGATTGGTTTACGCCTATGTGATCGTTTCCTCCAGATGTATGATTACACATCGTATTCGAACTGGGTAAACATTCTGTTTTTTTCTTTCTTTTGACTTTTGTGCGTTATTCTTTTTCTTTCATTTATTCTTCTCATATTTTATACATTATTGATTGATCGTCTATACTGAAGTCAATCATAGTTAATTTTATAGTCATGTTCACTTAGTTCTTTATCATATTTATTTTATAATGAGATTGCAAATTTTTACATGTGTATCAAAGCTTTTAATGTCCTCATTAGTGACTTTGATTCCGTATTATGCTTTTGTTGTTTCCTTTTTGTGTTGTATTGTTTGTGTTCTTGTCGTGTGTTTGTTGTCAGTGTTTTTTTTATGATTCTTAGTATATATTATTCATATCCGAGCTTTTAGTTATTACATATTTATTCTCTTTTTTTGAAGGTTTCGGTATGTGAGATTTTTATATCCTTTCTATTATTCATCATATTTTTGGTACCAGTGGTTTTATTCCATCGCTTAACTGGTGTGATGTTATCTATACCATTCTGAGAATTGCACCAAAGGATTGTGGATGAGGGAAAATGCCTTGATTGGGAGACCTGGTACAGATGAATAATTTTATGTAATTGGCCTCTGATCTTAAAACAACATAAGCATTGAATTCAATTTGTAGATTCTTATTGATCTGTCGTTACGCTCAGGTAGTAAAAGGAGCTATACGGGTATGGGAAATTCTTGAACACCATGGATTTGATAAGAACCTTAGTTGATATCAATACAGTCAAAGCTACAAATGGTTCTGTTAGATATTCGAAGCACTTAGAATGATGAAGAGAAAACCATTTCGACCTTCCGTAGTAGGGTTCAGAACTTGATGAACCGATCTTCAGTTCTTGGAGAACCGTTCACTGATGAGAGAGTGGTCAAAAAGATCCTTAGATCTTTACCAAAACGTTTCGAATGAAAGTTACTGCTATTCAGGAACACACAGGTTGGAAAAGAGACTGTCGGAGAACTCATGGGAAGCTTACACACCTACGAACTGGAAGTTCTTGCTGATGATGATATTGGAAGCAAAGAAAGGAAAGTCGGTAGCCTTTGTGGCTGAGGCTGATCGAGAATCTGACACAGACGACATATATGATGAAACCTTAGCTCTTCTAACCAAAAACTTCAAGAAAATCTTAAAAGGTTTCAACAGAAAGGGTTAAGGTCAGCCTACCAGGACACAATACAAAGGCAACAACTCCTCATATCAAAAGGTTGAAACATCACATTTTTCACAAAACAATCTCGCAGACTGGCGATCAAGACAGAACAGGAAACAGTTCCACAGACGTATGACAAACCTCATCATATTAATACGGTAGGGAATGTGG
>VALG01012620.1:3676-46647 GCA_009835305.1 Ipomoea purpurea
ATATTTGCTTATCAGTAATTCACTTTACCAAGGTGGATCATATAGTCCATGATATAATGATATCAAAACAGCAATATGAAGTCCAAAAGATACTAACTTTCATCAACAGTACGTGTAACGTGGTACCTTCTAATCTTCTATTATATTCTATGAATATTATTTCCTACTTTTGTAATGGCTTGGAATGAAATATTATCACTATATTAAGAAAGTTGGGGATGAAGGTCTAATATGAATTAAGCTGGGCCGGCCTAGAACCACAAACCTATCTAACTAGGTTGTTTTAATTAGCTTGTAGTTTGTATTGGGTGTTAGATTATCAATTGTTTTAAACTGTTGAGCTTAATTACACGGTTATTAGACCTTACCTAAGTTTTTAGCCCAAGAGACCGGCATAATGCAGTCGTGCAGGCAAATTATTGTATGGACCATGGTCCACACAATGTTATGTGAACCATAACAAAAAGTACATTTTTAATGTATTAAATGTACATTATTTTTGTACTGAATATACATTATACAATATAATGTACACTCAGAACAAAAATAATGTACATCCTCTGTATACAATGTACATTATCTTTATACTGAATGTACATTATTTTTGTACTGAATGTACATTATTTTACAATAGATCAAATATGGTCCACACAACTTGTGTGAACCATGGTCCACACAATAATGATTGGTCGTGCAGACCCAAGGCAAAACATGCAGATTAAGGGCCGATCTTGGGTTGATGGCTAATTTTATTGTGGATTATGGTCTACACATTCGCAGGAATTGTGAACTTTATGCATACAAATGATTTATTGAATATAAATAATTTTAAGTAAAGGGGATGTGGCATGCTAAACTGCTAAATAAACCCAATTATGCTTTACAAAAATATGAACTTCATTTACAACAAAAATGAGCCAAAAATATATGTCTAAATAATCAAATTTCGATCAGTTTGTACATACTTAAAAAGAATTTTATGTGCACAAATAATGAACATTATGCATATAAATAATAATGAATATTACGTATAAAAATAATGTACCTTATACATAAAAAATAATGTAACATATGCATAGAAATAATGTATTCTATAGTCATCCGGGGATTCATCCATCCTTAACCAAAGGACAAATGTTAGATCCTTGGCTTTGGGTATGGAGCACCCTTAAATCTCCACGCCAGTTATCCCACAAAAAAAGTGCCTACATTTAGCTAGGAGTTAATCACTGTATTCGGTGGAAACCTGGGTACTACACAAAGAAAAAATAAAATTATTATATGGTTCACATGGACAGTTGTGTGATCCATGATCCACCTAATAAGCATTGAACTAGGGTTGGCTGCGTTGATAGGTTATGTCGGCTAGGCATAACCTCAGAGAATGTATCCATGAGATCTGAAGTTAATCAAATTCTATGGTTCACATGCGCAGTTGTGTGATCCATGATCCACCTAATAAGCATTGAACTAGGGTTGGCTACGTTGATAGGTCATGTCGGCTAGGCATAGCCTTAGAGAATGTATCCATGAGATTCGAAGTTAATCAAAAGCTATTCAAGGACGTGAAATCATGTCAATTCTTGATATTAAATTCTTAGGGTCGGTCCCGATAGCCAAAAGATTAATCCTCCATCCCTACAATCAGTTCGCACCCCTAACCTCATACTTAAGGAACGAGATGCTGAATCACCACACCAACCCATGTTGGTTGTTTTCCAACTATATAATCATGTAAAATTTCTCCTTTTGAATAAATTAGGAGATGCCTAAACATAATTATTAACTCTCATGGCTCGTAAAGTGACTAGCATATATGGCTTCCTCAATCTCTATAAAACCCATGCATGCATTCACCAACTCATCACAAATCAACACACAGATCCATATATAATCTTCTAATTTTACATCTTCACTGTTTTCTGGTTAAATTTTACCACTATAATAAACACAACCTAACAAAACGTATCACTAGATTTAGTTTGTCAAACGACTTGTGTGTAACTACAAAAGTTTCAAATTCAATTAGGATTGAGTTATCTATTGATTTTTTTTGGTTTGAATTTATTTGTTAGTCATTGTCTCATTGGCCACATATAGATGGTGGTAAAGAAATTTCTGTTACCCATATAAAAAAAACTTGACGACAAAACATGCATTATTGGTTGATTTCAAGGGAGGATAGGAGAGAAAACATGGATGTTGTTAAGACATATAATATAGTAACAGTGATAGGGAAAACCATTGAGGACTATATATTGACTAGCAAGCTAATTAAGGTTTCTGGTTTCCTAATTCTTGAGGAGTTAATAATAACACGAGTTAGATGAGACTCCGACAGACAACACAGACTAATCTTCCTAGCTGCCAACTTCCAAGATTTGGATTACATACCATTGTCGTTGTCGTCATCTATAAAACCCAGTCACTCAATCATAAATCATCATTACTACTCTTCAGAGAACACTGGCAGTGACAGCCCGGAGAAATTTAAAGCTAGAAAAAAATGGCACACCACAAACGCACACTGTCACTTTCTCTGCCGGTTCTGATGATGATCGTAATGGCGGCGTCGGTGGAAGCTCGTAATCTCCTCGAAGCCACCCCGGCCGACGACCTTCCGGATAATGAGCCTGATCTTTCAGAGCCCCAACAGCCCGTAGAATTGCCCCATTTTCCTTTTCTTCCTCAGCCGACGTTTCCGTCACTGCCGCAGCCGCAGTTGCCGTCTTTACCGCAGCCGGAGTTGCCTTCTCTGCCCATTCCGCAGCTGCCGGAGTTGCCTTCGCTGCCCATTCCACAGCTGCCGTCGTTGCCTTCGCTGCCTATTCCACAGATACCGTCGTTTCCTTCCATTCCTCAGTTTCCATCCATTCCTATATTTCCAAATCCATCACTTGCAGCATCCGAAGCATCTCGGAAACCATAAATAAAGACCGGTTTCCACCTTCGCTAGCTTCTATCTTGCTACCCGGATTGTGTCTAATCTTTAATATTCTCTTGTTTTTACTTTTAATTAAAGATCTCTATGTGTGCGGCCACGTATGAATACACTATTGCATGCTTCTTTTAACTTAATTTACTTGTATGCATATGATATATATAATATCCAAATAACTATGAGTTTGACCAATTTAAAAAATACTCGGTATATATATATGCCTGTCGGTTATATATATATGCCTGTCAGACAGTAATAATAATCAGTGATTTTTTAGGGAGAATATTATTCCATTCACTTAAATATTAATTGTTGAATAAGTTGGATAATATTTTATTGAATGATAAGGAAAATTCAAAGATATGGTAAATCTTGTCTTAATGTTTTATGACTCTAATCAATGAAAAAATGTTAACTAATTAACTTAAGTTGTCCATAACTGGTCCGCTAATAGCATGAACGATTGTATTAGGTGTGATGGAGAAGCTAAGGAGTTGGAAAAGTTTTTGTCCAAAGAAAATAATGTAGTTGAACTGGATGGTACGTTTTTCAAAGCTCAAAGAAGACCTGGGCTATTTAAGATTAGTGTTGTTGAGAAGTTGAACTAACACATGCATTTTTCTTCCTACCTGCAACTTCTCTTCTTCTTGTTCTCCGCATCCCACTTCTATATAAAGTTGGGCAGATACAATCCCAGGACATAACAAAAACAATCCAATTCAAGCTGAAATAGAAACAGAATATCTATCTATCTCTTCTGAAAATTAAAAGTACGTCTTCATCACCAAGGATGGCTCATCATCCCAACCCATCCTTTCTCTTGCTTTTCTTGATCACTCTGTTCAGCGGTGGTGATCGGCAGCATTCAAACCGAGGCCAGACACCTTCTGGAGACAACCTCGCCGGAACTTCCTAAGCCTCAAATCCCAACATTACCAAAGCCTGAGGTCCCAGAAATTCCAAAGCCAAAGCTGCCTGAAATTCCCAAACCTGAGCTGCCACACTTCCCAAAACCTCAGGTGCCGGAAATTCCAAAGCCCAAACTGCCTGAAATCCCCAAACCTGAGCTACCACAGTTCCCAAAACCTCATGTGCCGGAAATTCCAAAGCCCAAAGCCTGAAATCCCCAACCTCAAGTACCAGAGGTTCCAAAGCCTCAGGTCCCGGAAATTCCAAAGACCAAAGATACCTGAAATCTCCAAACCTCAAGTACCCGAGATTCCAAAGCCTCATGTCCCGGAAATTCCACAGCCCAAGATGCATGAAATCCCCAAACCTCAAGTACCAGAGGTTCCAAAGCCTCAGGTCCCTGAAATTCCAAAGCCCAAGGTACCTGAAATCTCCAAACCTCAAGTACCCGAGATTCCAAAGCCTCAAGTGCCGGAAATTCCACAGCCCAAGATGCCTGAAATCCCAAACCTCAAGTACCCGAGATTCCAAAGCCTCAAGTGCCGGAAATTCCACAGCCCAAGATGCCTGGAAATCCCCAAACCTCAAGTACCGGAGGTTCCAAAGCCACATGTGCCAGAAATTCCAAAACCCAAGATGCCTGAAATCTCCAAACCTCAAGTACCAGAGATTCCAAAGCCTCATGTGCCGGAAATTCCACAGCCCAAGATGCCTGAAATCCCCAAACCTCAAGTACCAGAGATTCCAAAGCCACAGTTGCCGGAAATTCCAAAGCCCAAGATGCCTGAAATCCCCAAACCTCAAGTACCGGAGGTTCCAAAGCCACATGTGCCAGAAATTCCAAAACCCAAGATGCCTGAAATCCCCAAACCTAAAGTACCAGAGATTCCAAAGCCTCAGGTGCCTGAGATTCCAAAACCAGAGCTACCCACACTCCCAAAGCCTCAAGTGCCGGAGATCCCAAAACCCGAGCAGCCTGCATTTCCCAAGCCAGAGCTCCCAAAGAAGCCATGATTTCTTAAACGCTTGCTTATCATGCGTTCTCCAGATTTCTCATAATATTTACAGTTGATGATATGCTATACATTCATCTTATACTATTTTACATTTCATTTATACTCCCATATTGAACCAATTGCTGTTATTCTTCTCTCAGAGTCGCAGTTGTACTCGTGTATGTCAGTAGTGAATAATATTTACGTGCATGTATATCATGCATGGACATTTGTATGTAAAAAAGTACGTGTTGTGTTTCATTATTAACATTATTCTGTTGCTATTAAAATATATCTATGTAATGGCTAGCCATTCAATAAAACCAAACATACTAGCTATATAAGATGAATGTTTAGTATATCATGAACTGTAAATATTCTGGAGAATCTATGATTCTAAACGCATGATAAGCAAGCTAGCTAAGCGTTTAAGAAATCATGGCTTCTTTGACAAAGTGGATCAGGTCCACAGAATAATTTGTCACACCTGCCCACCTGACAAGAGTTATGCCATGGACCTGAATCCATCTTATAAGGTGGATCTGGGTTCACATAATAATTTGCCTATATTATTACCTACTTTTGTAATGGGCTTGGAACATCATAACTATCAAGAGAGTTGGGATGCAAGCCCAGGATGAATTGGGCCTGGGCCTAGCCTAAAACCACAAACCGATCAAACTAGGTTGCTAGAGAGCGGCAGATAATTAATTATTCAAACCATTTTTCTTTCTCTCTTAATTGAAAATGCCGTAATGGCTGCTGGGTGTTTTTTTTTTTTTTTTTTCTTCGTACCACAACAAATATACTTCCCTCTACCTTTATACAATTAATTCAAATTCAGTTCTGATCATGCAATGTCTTAGGACTTGTAAACTATTATGTTTAATTAGATATCCATGATGTATAAATTAGACTTAACACAGATTTTAAGCTCAAAATGCCTATCAACTATAGACATAAGCTTAGAGAATGTATCAACCGAAATAGTTAAAGTTAATTAAAAGTTACCCAACAAAAATAAGGTCACGTTCATTTTTGATCTTAAAGTCGATCTAACATAATAAGTGGAAGTTGCGAGATGATCAGTCCTAGGGTTGGCATGGGTAATTGGGTACAAAGTTACAGTGGGTCGAGTCATTGGGTTCCAATAATTAATCATGCAAGATTTAATTTCTTCCTTTGAATTAATTAGGAGATGCGTGCAAAAATTAGGCAACCCTAACATAATTATTAAGTCTCATGGCTCGTACAGACGTACAGTGGCTACTGGCTACCATATATGGCTTCCTCAATCTCTATAAGAACCCATGCATGCATTCACCAACTCATCGCAAATCAACACACAGATCCATCTTCCTGCGGCCTATATATATATATAACTGATCGATCATCATCCCAAATTAACACATGGCGGCGCACCAGAAAACCGCAGCATTCTTGCGTTTCCTGCCAATTCTGCTGATCATAATGGCGTCTATCGCCGGCAGCGCAATGACGGCACAAGCCGCCCGCAGTCTCTTACAAGTCGCCGACACGCCGGGCACACTTCCTGTGCCGCCGCCTCTTGGGGAGGAGCTTCCGCTCCCAGGAGTTGTTCCGGATGTGGTTCCACCGCCGATCACCATAGATGACTTTCCTCTTGGACCTGTTCAGTCGATAGCAGAAGATCAGATTGTATTGCCTCCAATAATAGCATAATAGCTAGGCACCATATATATATATATATATATAGCTTCTTGGCTTGCCGGCCCGCTTCGTTTCAAATGTTTTTTTTAGTATTTTCCCTTTGTTTGAAAGAAGGATCTCTCTGCTACACTACATTACTACATATGTATGAAATGTATGTATTACTGTGTTACTAGTTTGTATGCCTCCGCTATGTCATAATATTTGAATAAACGGTAAAGCCACTTACATAGTTACATCTTTTGCATCTCCACTCTTTTTTGGTTAAATTTTACCATTACAATAAACACAACAAAATATACCATTAGATTTAATTGGTTTGGGCGTAGCTCAATGGTTTAGTGGATAGTATTTGGGGTAAGAGACCAAGGTTCGAACCTCGGCGGCAGTGTGGAAATTATGTCCAAAGTGGGCAGATTCCTTGTGCGCACCGACATGTGGAAATTATGTCCAAAGTGGGCAGATTCCTTGTGCGCACCGGCGCACCGACATGTGGAAATTATGTCCAAAGTGGGCAGATTCCTTGTGCGCACCGACATTTGGCCCTGCCTACTAACCCAACCCATTGAGCCACTGTGATTTACATCTTCCCACAAGCTCTGTCGGGTCGGAGGTGGGGATTCAGTCTTTTGGGGTAAGGTTTAATTGGTTTGGCAATTAACCTGTCTTAATAACCACAAGGTTTTAAGTTTGACTCATTATAAAAGTTATCAGCTCCTTAATTTAAGCTGGTCCACAACTTTTGACAAATTTCTATAAATTTTCTTGTAGCATAGGCACTTTTTAGAGTACGTGTCTAATCTTTTTTGTGTTGATTATAGGGTTATGTTGTTTGAGTTATATATATATATATATATCTAATATTGCTAATAATTTGTCCCCATAATATTCGATACAATCAATTTTTAAGGGAGAATAGGAAAGAAAAAAAGGATGCTGTTAAGACAATAATAACAGTTAGATGAGACTGAGACAGACAACACAGACATCGTCTTCCTAGCTGCCAACTTCCAAGATTTGGATTACCATCCAAGAAGGCCAATTAATAAACCACTCAATCATGAATATAATCATCATTCCTCAGAGAATTAAACACTGACAGCCCAGAGAAATTTAAAGAAAAAATGGCACACTGTCATCAGCTGCTCTGCCGGTTCTGATGATGATGATCGTAATGGCGTCGGTTTCCGGCGGCATTGTGACCGTGGAACCTCCTATTCTCCTAGAATCCACCCCGGACGACAACCTTCCGGATAATGAGCCTGATCTTTCAGAGCCTCCACAGCCCGCCGCAGAACTGCTCCAATTTCCCTCTCTTCCTCAGCCGCAGTTGCCGTCTTTACCGCAGCCGGAATTGCCTTCTCTGCCAGTTCTTAATTATATTCTCTTGCCAATACTTGTCAACTTTCTCTCATATTATTTTGAATGATGAGGAAAATTTAAAATTATTGTAATTTTGTCTTAATGTTTTATGATATCTTAGTCAGTAAAAAATCACTAGTTAATCAACTAAGTTGTCCATAACTGATTCAGCTCAACAGCATGACGAATTGTATTAGGTGTGATGAAGAAGGCAAGGAGTTGGAGAAGTTTTTGTCCAAAGAAAATAATGTAGGTGGCCTGGATGGTACGTTTTTCAAAGCTCAAAGAACACCTGGGCAGTTTCAAATTAGTGTTTGTTGAGAAGTTGAACTAACACATTTTTCTTCTTCTTGTTCTCCATATCCCACTTCTATATAAACTTGCGAGGATACAAACCCAGGCCATAACAATCCAATTCAAGCTGAAATAGAAGCAGAATATATATCTTCTTCTGAAAACGTCTTCATCATCGAGAATGGCTCATCATCATCCCAACCCATCCTTTCTCTTGCTTTTCTTGATCACTCTGTCAGCGGTGGCGATCGGCACCATTCAAACCGAGGCCAGACACCTTCTGGAGACAACCTCGCCGGAACTTCCTAAGCTCAAATCCCAACATTACCAAAGCCCGAGGTCCGAAATTCCAAAGCCCAAGCTCCCTGAAATCCCCAAACCTGAGCTGCCACACTTCCCAAAACCTCAAATACCGGAGATTCCAAAACCTCAGGTGCCGGAAATTCCAAAGCCCAAGCTGCCTGAAATCCCAAACCTGAGCTGCCAAATTTCCCAAAACCTCAGGTGCCGGAAATTCCAAAGTCTAAGATGCCTGAAATTCCCAAACCTCAAGTACCAGAGGTTCCAAAACCTCAAGTCCCGGAAATTTCAAAGCCCAAGATACCTGAAATCTCCAAACCTCAAGTACCAGAGATTCCAAAGCCTCAGGTGCCGGAAATTCCCAAGCTCAAGATGCCTGAAATCGTCAAACCTCAAGTACCGGAAATTTCCAAAGCCTCAGGTGCCAGAAATTCCACAGCCCAAAATGCCTGAACTTCCCAAACCTCAAGTACCGGAAATTCCAAAGCCTCATATGCCAGAAATTTCAAAGCCCAAGATGCCTGAAATCCCCAAACCTCAAGTACCAGATGTTCCAAAGCCTCAGGTACCGGAAATTCCAAAGCCCAAGATACCTGAAATCTCCAAACCTCAAGTACCGGGATTCCAAAGCCTCAGGTGCCGGAAATTCCACAGCCCAAGATGGCCTGAAATCCCCAAACCTCAAGTACCCGAGATCCAAAGCCTCAGATGCCTGAAATCCCCAAACCTCAAGTACCAGAGGTTCCAAAGCCACATGTGCCGGAAATTCCAAAACGCTGAGATGCCTGAAATCCCCAAACCTCCAAGTACCAGAAGTTCCAAAGCCTCAGGTGCCGGAAATTCCACAGCCCAAGATGCCTGAAATCCCCAAACCTCAAGTACCGGAGATTCCAAAACCTCATGTGCCTGAGATTCCAAAACCGGAGCTACCAACACTCCCAAAGCCTCAGGTGCCGGAAATTCCAAAACCTGAGCAGCCTGCATTTCCCAAGCCAGAGCTCCCAAAGAAGCCATGATTTCTTAAACGCTTGCTTATCATCTTGCGTTTAGATTCTCCAGATTTCTCAAAATATTTACAGTTCATGATATACTATACATTCATCTTATACTATTTTACATTTCATTTATACTCCCATTTTAATTTGAACCAATGGCTGCATGTTGTTCTCTCAGAGTCGCAGTTGTACTCGTATGTCAATAGTGAATAATATTTACGTGCATGCATGTCATGCACATTTGTGTGTAAAAAAGTACCTGTTGTGTTTCATTATTAACATTATATATTACTCTGTTGCTATTCAAATATATATATATATATATATATATATTGGCTAGCCATTCATGAAAACCAAACATACTATATATTTGCACAGGAAAATGATATATGGAATCTTAATGAGTAACACTCTAGCAGAGTGTTGAGATTTTAGTGATATATATAAGAGAAAAAGAGTAATAAAAATTATGGTCCATTTTTTTTTTGGAGTGAATCATAACATACTACTTAAAAGTGAAAGTAAAAATAAAAAATAAAGTAAAAATTGAGAGTTACTCATTTACGTATTATAAGATTAACTTACATAATTGAGTTGATCGAAGATATGGTAGGCTAAACTGTCTTCTTGACTTTCTTGGTTCCACAAGGGGCGGTTGCCTATTAACTTAATTTCAAAAAATCATATATTTATCTTGGTCCACGACCCACTTTTTTAGGTTCTTGATTTGGTCAAACCAACTCACTTTATTAAAATTTGAATTAATAATTGTTAATATTTTTGAAAAATGATAATATATACTTTTATAATTTTTAATTGTATTACAAATTTTTTACCATTGTTAAATTATACATTATTTTTATATTTATACTTTAGAAATTAAAAACTTATAATTTTGAAAGTTACAACGACTAATACAACATAGAAAAATATTTTTGAATTATAATAAATAGTTAAAATGGGAAAATGAAAATTTTTTATCCTTGCGTGAATTATATGTTTATAGCGTTTTTTGCCTCCTAAATTATTCATGCATCCACATTAGCCTCCTCAATTATTTTAAAAGTGCCAATCCCCCCTCCCCCTTTCTATTAAATGAACATTTTTATGTAATTCAAAATAAGTATTTTTTTAAAAAATTTTTCTTCTCCAACAAATTATTATTTATATGTGAAATTAAAATAAATGTAAAAAAAAGAATAGACACCATATGCAAATATTATAATTCTAATTTTAAACTAATTCAAGTAACATAATTAAGACTTAAAGACAAATAATTCATAATTCATTAATGCTAATTTAGCATTAATAAATTATTTGTGTTTAATTAGTCTTTATTAATATTAGCTTAACATTATAATTATAATATTTATAAATAGTGTCTATTCTTTTTTCCATGCATGTATTCTAATTCACACATATAAGTACTAATTTGTTAGAGATGAAAAATAAATTAAATAGGAACCATCACTTTTAAAATAATTGAAGGAATTAATGTAAACATGCAAATAAATAAGGGTGAAAAGATGGTATAAATATATAATTCATGAGAAAAATAAAAGTGTTAGTTGGTCCATGGCCAGGTGGCCATGTGTGGTAACATTGTTGCCATCTCTAACCCAAAGTACTACTATAGTCATTGTTTAAGAATGTAGTACATTCTTGTATAATAGTTTGTAAATTCAAACGGGAGACACATAATCTGTACTATAAAAGTTTTATATAACAGACTCAATCAAAAAAATATTGTCAAAGTTGCCCATCGCCCAGCTAGGAGCCCTCGATGTCTGACTGAATGGATTGGTCGTTCTTTACCGTTGCCCTGTCCATTATTGCTCACTTTGAGCGTGGAACGTTAATGTAATGAAATCTCCTCTCATTAATATATATATAATTTATAATGAATAAGGTTATAATCATAAGGAAGGTTATGTTTGCGTGTATTATTATAATACTATATAGTTAGTTGTGATCAAGAGACTAACTCAAAGACTACAGCTGAGGTTTTTATTCTTAGGGACTCGCCTCAAGGATGAGGTCAAAAGAGGTCCAATTGAGGATATTAGACACAACTAGTTATTTTTTAGAATTTATTACTGTACTGTTTTTGTGAAACGTTCTGCAAATAGAACAATAGCCTGTATTCTCGGCTGAGCGTAGAGAATGAGGCTGATTCCTCCTCCTCCTTTCCTGTTGTGATGTATTAAGTGATGATTTGAATTAATGAAGTTATTTGTTGTTTTTCAAAAAATATTGACAAGAACCAAATTCATAATTAATATAAGAAATATTACTCTACCTACGCGATCAGTGACTCGTTTCAATCTCCATTATTAGTGAGTCCGGAGCAGTAATATGCAGACATGCAGTTGGAACAATTCATACTTTACACAGACGACAATGCATTGTGAACCCAGGAAAAAGGGAAACCATACATACTACATGCTGGATCTATCTGTAAACGTCACTAGCTCCATCCTCAATTATTTGTGTTTTTCCCTCCAAACAATTTTAATGAAATTATTTGTATCATTCTATCTTTATTTAAACAAAATAAATCTCCATGACACCCTACTATAATTTATATTATATTATTGGGAAGTCTAATGTACAAATATTTAGGAGTTAGAAGTCAGTTAAGACACATAAATGAATGAATATATATAGATGTGGTACCACTTTTTATCCACCGACAGAGTGGGTAATGACGAAAAACTGGGGTGGAAAACATCTATTCTTTTTTTACTTCTCTGTAGAGATTGGAACCCATGACATTCAGTCTAGTTCTGATATCAAATTGAAGTATATTTTCATCTCAACTAAAAGTCAAAGCTGATAATTGAATTGCACATTAATAGTTATATGCTCAACAATGTGTAAATCACAGTGACTTAATAGCTCGACAAACATGATTAAACATCAATGTTTACAAATGATCAGTTCACTTTAGACATAATCCATGAACATTTGACTCTTTTCTCAAATACTACTTAATAAACCAGTGAACTAATGGTATAATCTTTTTGTAAATGGAAGTATACATTTTTTGTTTAACGGCTAACGGTAATAAGGCGGGTAAATGAGGAGTTGGAGAAACAGGAGATGACAAGAATGGGGAATATGGCGGGATTAAATGAGGGAGGCAGAAATGAAAGTGGAAGCAGGATTATAGGACAAATGTGTGGTTAATATTGAAACTGCAGATAATAACTGTCCAGAAAGCAGCGGAGCAGGCAGAGCTTCAATTCTGCGACCCATCACATCCTTCAATTCCTTCGTTTAAATACACGCATTTCCTTACCTTCAACGCCCCACCCATTTTTCTCCGTTTCTTTCCTCCTGCTCGGGTGGTTTGAGTGTTTCAGGTTGTGATTATGTGAAGATCTTAAGATAATTCTGATGAGAATTTTGGGTTGGAGTGAAGAAGGAGAAGAGGATAGGAGGCATGGAGTTTGATAGAATTAGGGAATTGTTGGCTCTTTGGAGCAGCGTTAGAAGCAGTCGTGTTGCTCTGGTGGGTGGGAATCACACCGCTGCCAGGTTTTGCTCTCGCTAAATTTTTGTCCCTCGCCATTGTTAGCTAGCTTCTCTCCCTCTCTCTCTTTGCCTGTGTAATTCCGAGTTGGATGAGGTTTTGGTGATCCGGGGTTTTCTGCTGCCCCTTCCTATTCTCCCGATTGCCGAAAGAAAGATTTGCTCTTGCCTTGCGGATCTGGCGTTTATTGGCTGCTGGCTGGCCGTTGTCCACCAAGTGTTCGACTGATTGTTTCTGAGATGGATTTGGCTTGTAGGCACGGCGGCGGCGGTAAGCGCCGCGTGAAGCTGAAAAGCCATGGCTTTCACGGCGTGGGAATAGCGTTGTATCCGGAATCCCTGTTGATAATCAAACTCCCTGATTACCGGCTTCTGTGGATAATGTCACGCTCTTTGTTCTTGGCAATGGTTCTTATCACTCTGCCCTCGATTGGGTCGATTCTGAGAGGCTCCTCTAACGTTGTTGACGACGCTCTTGCGTATCCCGACGAGGGCGATTTCACCATGCTGCCTATTCTTTTTCGTGATTTGGCAGATGAGGGTGTTCTCAACAAGGGCCAAAAGGGCCTCATTGTGAGCTCTGGCTATGGCGATTTGGTTGATGATTTGGACTTGGAATTCTTGAATGACAATGAAGTTGAGTGGGTGATTGGGTCGGATTCTGGTCCTCCCAATTCAATTCCTGACGAGTCCTTCGATTTTGCCATTGGATCAAGCGCCCGGAATACCAAGTTTATCGATCGCATTCTCAAACCCGGTGGCATTATGATCATCCCAATCAGCAATGACCCCTTGGATGAACTATTACAGCCAAGAAACTATGCAATTGTGTATCTTCGAAGATTCGAAAGCACCATGGTTGCAATGAGGAAAAACGGCTTGGCTGCAGATGGTGTAGCAAATTCAAGAAAAAAGCAGATAATCTGTGGAACTACACCAGAAACCAAGAAAGCAGCGCTGAAACACTTGGAGGATGCCTTGCTGGAACCACCAAGAAAGGCATTGGCAAAATCGAGCATGAGGAAGATGAAGTTCCTCCCAGATTTGATGGGGGATTCACTCCAGAACTACCCTCGAAGAGTCTTCATTTCTGATGACAAGAACGGCGCAGAGAAATGGTTTCATGACAACTACCCTGCAAACAATCAAGAATTCGATTTCTACAACATTGATGTCAAAGTTGAGGAGGATTCAGAGGAAACAAAAACAGGAGAAAGAGCGTCGGGCTGTCTAACTGGCTGAGAAACACTGTCAAGGATGCAGACTACGTGGTGATGAAGGCAGAAGCAGAGGTGGTGGAGGAAATGGTGAGGGAGAGGACGATATGCCTTGTCGACGAGCTATTCTTGGAGTGCAAAAGCCAGTGGGAAGAAGGTGAAGGTGGAGAAGAGAACCAGAGGCAAAGGGCTTATTGGCAGTGCTTGGAATTACATGGAAGGTTGAGAGAGGAGGGAGTTGCTGTGCATCAATGGTGGAGTTGAATCAGATTAGTCATTAGTGAGCAGAGTGTATCTGCACTGCAGATAACAACTATATTATAGGCTCATAATGCCAGGGTTGTTTTGTGAATTTGTGATATGATTCATGTTTGTTGTTATCCCTTTCCTCCTTGTTATCCTTCTTAGGACTTTTGGGACCTTAGGAATAAGCTAGGAGGAAAGCAAGAAATAAAAATGTGTTGTGATTCCCTACTCGTGTATGTTTTTCTTGGCAGTGTTGTTTCTGGTAATGTGTTATTTGTTTGACTAGTTACTACCTAGATTGTTAAGGTCAAGATTCATATTCATGTTATACATCTAAAATGTTGTGTAAAAACGACACAAAAAATAAAGGCACTATTTGATAACATAGTACGTAGTAACCTAACAAATTCAAATTGCTAAATAACTAATAGTGATCAAACAAACAAAAATTGATTGATAAGTTGACTTAAGGAAGTAAAGTTCACTTGGGACATGTCCGTATAGAAGTTGTGCTCCAAGGGAATTGAATATCGTTATGCTATGGACCCGTGTCCATGCATTGTGGACACGGTAACAGTACCGTTAGTGCACGGTTATCTTTCATTTTTTTATTTTTTATTTTTTATTTTTTATTCAGACCGCTTCGTTATAGGAGTATATGTTCATAAATTGTAAGTTCATAATGTCAGAGCTCTGTGTTCATAATTCCATAACTGTACATTTATACTTCCATAACTAACATCATAATTCGTAACTGTACAATTCATAATTCCAATAATTTAAATTCATAATTTTCGAAGCTCTATGTTCACAATTTTAGAGCTCTATGTTCATATTTTATCACTATATGTTCATATTGTAAGTTCATAATGTCAGAGCTCTATGTTCATAATTCCATAACTGTATATTCATAATTCCATAACTGTACCATTCTAATTCCATAACTGTACATTATCCGAATTTTCGAAGCCTTTATGTTCACAATTTTAGAGCTCTATGTTCATAATTTTATCACTATATGTTCATAATGTCAGAACTCTGTGTTCATAATTCCATAACTTACCTTTATAATTTCATAATTGTACATTCATAATTCCACAACTGTACATTCATAATGTCACAAACGAATAACGCCATTAACTGTGAGACAAAATCAATTTTCTTTTTAACTAAAATGCAGTGTTTTTTCTGAAAACGACATAGTTTTAGACTTGTGTTCACAATGCATTGTAGACACGAGTCCACAACATAATTTGCCGGGAATTTAGATCTGGGCTTTAAGGGCTGAGATTGAGTGATCTATTGTAGTCTCTTTTGGGGTAAACAAAAACAATTGTTGAACTTTAAATCAGCTTTCTTGGTCTATTAACATTGAGCCCAATTGTTCATTGCCCAAACGACCAAACCCAATATCTGGTGATTGAGGCTTCTCCAATCAACAATGGTACAAAAATTCAGCAACTGCAGAACTTCCTAGTAAGTTAAAAGAATATGTGATATAAAATTTACACCTTTTACTGCCTCAAATTTATCATGGATTTAACGTAGTTAAAGGTCATGATGTAATGTGAAAGTGTGGGAATTTGAATCTCATTAAAATATGTATAGAAAAAATGCCTCAAGGATGTTGGAAGGTTTGAATTTGATCACTTGCGCCCACATAAAGACTAAAGTTTGATCGGTGGGCAAAATTAGGATCACCTAAAGTCAAAAATAAAAATAAAATATAACTCAGCTATTCTAATGAAAAGTTTGACTCATTACTCTTTAACATGATAATAATTCTTTTGATAATACATAATTTTCTCCTAATTGATACTATGTAATCTACTTCTTCCAAAAAGTTGAATCTCCAACTCCAAAGATCCCTCTACACCCGACTCCGACAGAACATTTGGGAGTATGTAAATTACAGTGACCGAATAACTCAACAGACATGATCAAATGTCAACACACACAAAAAATCCGTCCACTTTAAACATAATTCTCACATTGTCGCCACTCTTAAAAAAATCAAAACGTCAACTCCACTATCGAATATTGACACAAAACTAAATAAATCAAGAAGCTAGATAATCAAAGTTATGCTGATTTTGACTGGGGTTTCCCTTTGTCATCCAAAGTGTAGACCTGCAAGATGGCAAGATTAAGTTAATCTGCAACGTGGCAGTCGATGACTGGTGATCATGGGTCATGACATTAATAGATTGTGAACCATGATTAATACCAAATTTGATAAATTATGTGGTGGTTGGACCTGCTTCAGCCTATGGTCTTAATCATTATTTTCTTTAAACTTTTTTTTTTTTGAAATATTGCATTTTTAATTTTCCAGTTATACTCGTATTACATACTTAGTTCTAGAGTTATATGCGTGACCATCTTTAACTTCTAATTTATACATGGAGTGGCGATTTTAGTCATTGAATGACCAAATCAGTCACTTTATTAAGTGACAAATTGATAGTAGAAATAATCCTCGAGTGACTAAAATCTCTACTTCGTACATAACTTAGGAGTTAAAAGATGATCACACATATAATTGAGTGACTAAGTTTGTACCACATGTATAACTGAAGGACCAAAAATATAAAAAAATTCTCTTTTTTTTTTCAATAATTTAATTATCAAGAACACTTCATGCACCAATTATAGTGCAATAGACTATGTGAGACAACCCCAACCAAGTTAGTCATGTTGTTGACTTTATAACTACAAAGTTATAAATTTTTTTTTTTTTGTTTTGGTATACCTAAGGTTTCTATCGTCGAACACAGTAACTACTTAACATTTTTAATTTTAGCCAATTTATTATAGACAACTTAAACTGGTTTATCGTTTTAGGGTGGATTTCCTTATCACAAAAAGAAAGGGACAATGTGGGATTGGGATTAGTTGCCTCCTAAAGGCAGATGCTGAGGTCTAAAGATTGATTTAGAATGATGATGCTGCTGCTAATGGAGTATCAAAGTCACAAAAGGGATAGAAATGATATCATGGGAGATGGCTGCTTCCACCACTCTCTCCAAAGTGGGAGATTTTCAATCTTTTGTATGCTTTTCTGTTTTATTTTTTTCTTTTTTCTTTTTAGGGGATTTGAATCTTGGGGATTGTGACAATTCCAAAATGCCAAGGCAAATCCCATTGAGTTAGTAATATTGATTGGACAACTGATTGATTTCAAGTATAAAATTTTTGAAATTAAAATTCTAAAAGTAATGTTAATAGTGATGGTTAAAGTTTGTGATGGAATATAGGGTGATGATCTAGTTCCCTTGAATCTTGCCTGTTATTAAGGATTGAAGGGTAGAAGTGATTTGTCTAGTCAAGTTTATAATTATATACTGTTTGCACGGATTTAGTTTATTGGTTCAGTACGCAGCGACACTGATGATTATGTCCAAAATAGACAGATCTCTTGTATATCGACATTTGGCATTAAAATATTGTATTCAATTATTTTTGAGTCAATATGGGATACAATTTGCTGTAATTAATTACTGTATGTATGATATAAGCATAAGATTTGTAAAAAAAATTAAAAAAATGGAAGCCTCATTGGCTTAAAGCCTTAAAATTTCTTGAACTAGAAATTTTTTATATAGTCATACCATCTCTTTGTTTCCTTACTTCTTTCCTCATTCAGCAACTCTCTGCTTCACTGTTAACTTCACTTCTCCCCTGTCCTTCTTCCCCAGAGGTATCACACTAACAGATTTGTTTAAGTTTGGGCTTCTGATCACTGGGCAAACGATCTTCCCCGCAGATATTTTTCCTGTTAGTTCCTCCATTTCTCTCCTCCATTTCAGACCTTATTGTTCTTGAATTTACACACTCACCTGTTTCATTTTGTGTGTGTCTGCATATTTGTTCATTGTATCTGCCTGTCTGTAGCTATGATTTTCACATATTGAAACTAGTGTTTTCTTGTTGGTTCATCTGAATCTTTAGTTGGGTGCTCAAGAAATCCTTGTCATGTGATTATAGAAAGTAAAGCTATGATTTTTCGTTTTCTTTCTCTAGAAAGTCTAAACTAACTGAAACGACATATAAGCTGATAATCTGATGATGTTTTGTTTTTATGGATTTGTAGGTGTTATTGTTTAAAGTCATTATATTGAATGTATGATAAAATTTTGTTCTTCTTTTTGATTTGCTATTCTTTAGCTCATTTACCTGGACTTTCTTTATGCTCTTGAATCTATGCTCAGAGTTTTTTGCCTTTGAAATCCATATTTTTGTTCCTTCTTGTAAAATTGTGGGCAAGTTTTTTTTTTTTTTTTGATTCCTTAAGAAAGCAAGGATTTAATTAAGGAATGTGGGTTCTCCTTTTCCCCAGTTTTCATATTTTAATGTAAAGTTGAGTAGATGTGTAATGTCTGTGGGATAGTTAGATGAGTTTGTTTGCACATTCTTCTCTTTTTCAATGATTTTTGATGCATTTTCTTGCTCTACCATTTCAGGTGAACAAAAATTGATCTCTCTGGTGTATGCTGTTGTGGTTGTGTATATAAGTGAATAGTATGCGGTGGCTGGGCCTATCGATTGATGTGTTTCGTTATGTTATCTCCTTGAACTTATATTGCAGGGTGATTCTGTAAACATGTTTCTTCTGTGAACCTATTCAGCCCTCTCACTATCCTCTTTTACTAGCTACCCATGGGTGCCAATCATCTTTTTTTCTTTGCTTGTTTTATCCATAGGATTAGCTAAATAACCGAGTTTTAGAAACTAAATTTGGTCTTCTTCTTCTTCTTCTTGTTATGCCCAGCTTTGTTTCTTGTTGAAATTTCCAATTCCATCACCTCTAAAGTCTGCCTCAAGTTAGCCCAAATTCATCGATTCTTGTGTGTCTAATTGTGTTGTGCTCCAGACTAGTCTTTTGCGTAGATTTTGAAGTTCAGTCGAGGATTGAAAGGAGTTATGGTGTGCCAGCAGCAAGTCAGACGAGATTTCGGGCCTTAAACATGAGACTGGGATTGCAGGACAAGCGACCATTATAGTTAGAGTTATAGCATGCTTTCAACCACTGCAGAATTGCCAGGTTCCCACCACTACTTGATTCTTGTTATGATGAACTAACCAACTCATTTTTGTGCTGTTCTATGGGCCATATTACCATGTGATGATACTTGGAATTGAAGGTCGCTAATCTTTTTGTTCTTTCCTTTTGTTGCCAGGCTGAGTACTTCCGTCAATTGCTTAAGCCTGTCACGTAAATTGAAGTTTGTATCCACAATATTGCCTTAAGTTTGAGTTTACAGTCGTTTTCCTTTCATTTTTGTTCCTGAGAGAGATTAGCTTTGGGATAACAGCAGCTCAATATCCAACGGTATGATGACAGGTTTTTTGTTAAGAGTTACTATCGTTAATTCTTACTTTGAATGTTGAATCGAAGCCATGAATGTAGGTTTTCGTTTTGGCTGAATGGTTATGGTCACCGAGCAGCATCAACCTTGCTGGCACTATCCTGCATGGAATTTACCCGATTCAAACCATTTAGAACCCATGCACCACACTAATCTGCCATCTTCTTTTAATTCTCATGTGGTTACTGCAAATGCTGTTTCTCAAAGGGATTTCGGGTTTGGTCCCTGGATCACCATATTCGAGAACAAACCAGTTGATTACCCATATGAATGAATCTCAATCTGCTCTTCTCCATGGAATTGGAAGAAAAGCTGTGCCAGCTTCTGCATGTGATTCTACTGGGAAAAAATTTCTCATTTTTGATCACTCTGGAGATCAAACAAGACTGTTTTTTAGTCCATCTTTCCCTCCTCATCAGAATGAGCTTTTGTCTAGAAAAACTTTTGGAGATAATGGTCTGGGGCATGGAAAGTTGACAGCTCTCGTTGAGCACAGGTCTCCTGGGAAACTCATTATTCAAGAACAATTGGATAAGGAGTTACAGTTTATGGAAGCGAAAGGCCTGAAGACACAGAAGAAATCGATGCATTACTCTACTCTGATGTTGATGGCGAGGATGATGAAGTAACTAGCACGGGCCACTCCCCGTTCCCAGTTCAAGGGGGCTGCCACGAGCATGCTCAATTCGGGGAACTTGCTAGTAGTGATGGCTCATCAAAGAGGCAAAGGCTGCAGGATGGTGGGTACAGGAATTCATCATTGAAAGACACTGCAAGTTCAGTGCAACTGCGTAGATCCCACAGGTATGATGATGATGATGATGATGATACAGGATCAAGTTGTGTTAAAGGGCACCGAGTTTAAAGGTCAGGAACAAAGTCCCCATCCCCATCCCCATGGCCAGCGAAAAGAAGACTAAAATCCACAGATGTTGAAAACTCTTGAAACCATGATCCCTGGCCTAAAGACCAAGGAGTCCACTGTCCGTTTTCGATGAAGCAATAGATTACTTGAAGCATTTGAGACTCAAGGCTAAAGAGCTGGGACTCGAGCCCACCCCCGTTCCATTGGAGGTGTCTGGTGCAGTTCTAGCAGAGAAAAAATGGGGTGAAAATCTTGATTGTGTGTTTCCAAGAAATGATTATTTTTAAGCTTTAAGGATTTAAAGGCATCACATTTTAGCGCATGGGTTATGGTAGTGCAGTGCTGTGCTGTAAATTCAATGAAGGGAGCCCTTTTCTCTTCTCCCCCCCAAAAAAGAATCAATTTTTCCCCCATGGATTGAGTGCATGCGCATACAGTGATTGCAGTGACAGGACCCACCTTCCAGCACCAATCCAATTTGCAGCTTCTTGATGCTGTGTCTTTTGTGAATCATCCATCATCTTTTATCTTCTGTGGTGGCACCGCCCTAATAGTACAAAGAAGATAGCATACAGGAGTGATGGCTTGCCTCCATGAAAAGATTTATCAAGAAAGTTGGATAGCCATCAATGATAAGATCTTGTCTTCAAAGTCTGGTTTTTTTTTTTTCCTTTCTTTTTTCACCTGTGAGCTTTTGTACTGTGAGTCCGTGAGTTGTGGCTTCTGGGTCTTTTTGAGTACTGATGGACCCTCCCTGGGTCCTTCTGCTATCATTATTGCTGTTATAATTGAATTGTTGAATCTTTGTGTATATGCCAGTGTGCTTTTTTTTTTTTTTTTTTTTTTTATTTATGTCACTAATAAATTTTCACTGTATATATTAATTATATTAACCGGACGGCAACTCTAAGTTGGTCGAATAGTTGGCTAGGTAACCTTAAGGTTCCAAGTTTAACTCCTGTGAAAGTTGTCTATTGGTTTTCTTGGTTGGTTTGAGCTGGTTAGGGTAACTTAAGCTGGTTTACCCTTTACCGTTTGAGCTGGTTAGCTATGGACAATTTAGGCTTGCTGCCGGTCAGAAACAATGATCAGCACCCATAGATTTATATTTTGTATTTAAGATATGTAAACTCATACATATAGTTAAATTCCACCAAAAAAATGGCCCCTTCACACACATACATGAAAACTAATAAGACTAATATAAAAAAAGAATGCATTTTTGTTGTGATTCTTTGAAGGAATGAAGGATATTATGGCTATTATACATCCATTCTTGGTAATTTAACTACACTTCATATATGCCCCATTTTCATACAATGATTGCTGACATGGAAGGGAAAAATGAATCCCTGGATGTACAGTATGTACTTCCTCTAAGATTTGATTCCTGTATAGTAATTGACAGATGGCTATAGAAATGCTATGATTTCCAAAGTAGAAAGTGGTTGAAACTGGTCCAATGACAAGATCATCACAGCTTTGATTCAAGGGGTGCCATTACTGCTTGTGTTTTGAGGACATCTTGTACTGCATGATAAAAAAAGAAGATAAAAAACTGACTGTCAAGATTGGATACTTCGAAAATGACAGCAATGGTAAATTCCATCTGCAAGCTACCTAAAAGATGGACCAAATTTAGCAGCAGCGGGAAATTGGTAAGTCGCTTCAATTCTGCTTTTTCCCAGTAATTGTGTTCAGAACTGCTAAATGTGATGAAGATAGTGACATTGATATTTTGTTCATAGTTGTGCTCATATGATTGTGTTTTATGTTCAATCATCAGATCTAACGTATGAATTGAATTTAGACCATCTAGGCTGTTTTAGAATCTTATAGTTTTCCCATCCCTTCACGATTCTTGTTGTGTCAGCATAACGTTTGATTGACAAGATATGTCACTAAATACACCTCTGTTTCCCCGTCTCATTCATGGTTGTTGCTGTCAAACGGGGACTGCATATACAGTAGCAGAAGCATTTATGGCCGCTGGCCAAGCAAATCTAGTCGTCGCCTTGTTTAAGTAGTTGGTTGATTTGACTGTCAAGATATGAAATCTAGCCATTTCTTAGCATCCAAGAGTATACATTATTGTATAGGTTCTGATGCTGATAACAATATGGGTTTCAGTTGATGCAGCTAAAAATATGAATTTATGAAGGTAGTGATTACAGGGAGATGATCAATCAATCAACTGTATAAAGAACATGAAATTGATGATAAACTGATGCTATGGTCTCAGGTGTTTTTCTATAACGGGGAAAAAAATGAAATCTTTCTGCAATATAGGACAGAAAATAGAACAGTAGGCGAAACTGGGAAGGCGGGGGGGACTTAGGAAATGGAATTTCTCCACTTCTAGGCGTCTTTCGAGTATTTTCTGTGTTTGGAAGTTGAGACCCAAATCATGGCTGTCTAGATGTGTCATCTTGGTGAGTTTGCTGAGTTTTTTCCATCCTGAAGTCCAGGCCGAGGCCTGTTTTGGTTTCGTGAGCTTATCGAATTGCCTCTGTAAGATATCCATCTCGTTCTGAGCTGAACGTACTTGGCCTTGACGTTCTCGAGCTCAAACTTGAGTGTGTTGATATCCTTCTTGGCTGCTGTCCACCCTTCCTGAAAAAGACTGTGGCGTTGCTTCTAGCAAGGTTTTGCGGTTTGACAGCAGAGGCTGATAGTGAGAGTCCCCGGCATCCTTGAGGGAGCTGTTGGCTATCGCGTTACTTATCTTCACCTGCTCGGAGAAGAGCACCTGCCCACAATTCTGAGGGGAAGCCTCTCGTTCTGGGCTGCGTGCATGCACGCATCAATCGAGAGCTTCTGGCAATCCATCACTCGACATAGCCTCTTCCTCTCGTGTTCTGAGAGCGTTGGATGAGCCTGCCAATTCCAAACAAAAAAAAAAACAGAATCATATGATGCTTAGGATTACTTGTTGAGCATATAGCCATTAATGTGCAATCCAACTACCAGCTTAAGCTTTTAGTTGAAATGAAGCACATGCTTCAATTTGGTATCAGAGCCAGCTTTTAGTTGAAATGAGCACATGCTTCAATTTGGTATCAGAGCCAGACCGAAGGTCATGGGTTTCTGAATTACCTTAGATAGGAGTCTATGGCTCTATAGAGGCCATCATCACAGGTTCTTGCTGATTCTGGCAAAGCCTCAGCCAGGACTTGAAATTTAGTCAAGGAAAGATTTCTGTCTCTCGAGACTTCAGTTAGATAACTGTCAACAAGCTTGCAACTCTCATCTTGGCGTTCAAATTCGATCCCCGTTGGCTGCTTCCATCGTGCAAATGTTTATCAGAAAACGAGTTTTCTGGTAGGACTAGAGCTCTCGGTTTTGTTCCTGAACAAGAAAATGCTCCAGAAGCCTCTGAACGAGGTCGACATCATACAAAGTTTCGGTCTTGTTATAGGAAGGGATGAGAAGGTCTGCCAATGTGGCCTGCTCGAATTGCATCCCGACCCGTTTCTCCAATTCTGTAACCAAAGCGGGTGCCACTTTGAGCATGCTTGCCATTCTCAGCAGCCGGAGAAGGAAGCTGCAGGAAACGCTGTCCTTCTGGGGCGGGATTATGCTTATTAGGCTCTCGATGATCATCCTTTGATCTTTAGCGTGAACGGTGGGGGTGTCCTCTCGAGTTCCAGCCACGACCATGTATAGGCCCCCGCCTTTCCACCCGCCACTTCCACTTCCACTTCCACTGCCATTACTAGTGCTGCTATTGCTGCTTTCATCAACAGACCCTCCTGCAGGCCCTCTTTGATCAAACCGGGGAGCCATTTAGCTGCGTAGTGCATTATGGATGCCCCGATCAGCTCGTGCCTCATGCCCTTTACCTTGATGGCAGTGATGACTCTAACAAAGTGATCAATCCTCAGAATCGAGACATCCTCGAACCACCAATCCGGAGGCACTTGCTGGATCCTACTCGGGCTAGCGTCCTTCATTTCATTCCATTTCGGGCTGGAAACCACTGCGTGTTTCCCCGTGTACTGCCACCTTATCCCTTTCGGATTCGCACTGGCTTTCCACGCGATCGACTCACTGCATCTCCTCACAATCTGGAGATTCTCCGCCCACGGGGATAGCTTTTCGCAGCTTTTTAGCACCACTATGGATCCCTCCCATGATGACAGCACTACATAGCTGGAGAAAAGCTTCAGTCTTTGAATATCAGGTTGCCTTCTTCCAAATCCTCTGTCATTTCAAGATACTCCGCTGCACATCTTAAGCCGGATATATTAGTCGCTGTTAGATCAACAGCAATTCCATAGCAGAACTTTGCAGCTAGCTCAAAGGCCTCAGGTCCCCCAGGAGATCATCTAGGACTATCTTGCTCAAATCTGCATCCCTCGATTCGTATATAACTCTGTTCATCTTTCCACTCCTCGAAAGCAGTGTATACTTCAGAACATTCAGAAACAGTTAGAGCCACCAAAAAACTGCAGAATCTATCTTTAAACCAGAATCACAGAGAAATAAAAAGGGAATTGAAATTTTGAAGTAGCTACCTTTGTGTAAATGGAAATTAGCATCTCCAATTTGGACTAACAAGTCACTTGGGATATCAGTTGCACATACCTATAATCAAGAAAACAATTCAGACATTGCAGACAGTAATCAAAGCTACTACTATGAACTATCATATCCTGCAGGGTTTATATATACATACCAAGATTGACCTCTTTGCTCCAAAGCCATCAGTCTTGACACCGGGCTTGGTTGCAGTGACGACTCCATTGCCATAGTCTCGCCAACTGAAGACTCACTCTCGGACTCCCACATGGCGAGAAACACGAAAAACAGTAGAGCAGAAATCTCCCCAAGAAAGGGGCACTATTTAGCTCATTCAGTGAGAAGAACACAAGTTGAGATAAAGGGGAGCAGAAGAAGAAGCATAGCTTGAGAAGGCAGGCAAGCAAGAGTGATGAGTTAAAAAGGAAGAATCCCATGGGGATGGCTTGCAATTATCTCTAAATGTCGGCTTCTCACTCATTTTGGAGGCTTCTTACAGCCTGTGAAGTCATGGGGGCAGACACTCCAACTAACTCTGTAGTTTTGGATCACTTCACTCATTATACACTCAAATTTCTTTCTTTTTTTTTTCTTCTGTCTATTTTATCTTCACTTCTTAAACTCTTTTTTTTTTTTTTTTTTATTAAAAAAAAAAAAAACAATCTCTATCCAATCAGAAAACATTCTTGAATCTTGATTTAGTTTGGTAGTATTGCTGCATGTGGACATGTCAAATTTATTGATCCTCTGCTGGAACATGGACCACAGTTTTATTACTTTATTGTACTGGGAGGGGAAAAAAATGTTTTTCTTTTCCTGGCAATTCTTGATCAGTGTCTGATATATGTGGTAAAGCTTACACAGATGAGTCAAGTTGTAAGATTTTTTTTTTTTTTTTTTTTTACCTGTGTTTCAAAAAGAATATTGTGGTAGCAGAAAGAGTAGGAATGATTGAATACAGACAGATTTTGGAGGCTAGCTTTGATGAATGGTAAAAGATGCAAGCTTTTAGTAGCATCAATAAGGTTTTGTACATGGGTCCCAAATGTTGTTTGAATTGTCTCTGTAGTGACCAAAACAGTAAATATACAAAACTGCCTTCGAACACAATTTAACTAGTTAATCAATCAAAAAAGAGTTAAGAGTTCTGCTTTGCTGATGCTCGACAGTTGTAAAGTATAGGGGTTCGATTTTACTAGAGACATGTATAGAATGGAATTGACACAGACGACAATTGTACAGATACTTTGAGAAATATGTAGATGGTTGGGACACATCTCGATCTATCAAGACTATAAGGACAAGGACATATAGGAGCGCTCGGGATTAGGGTTCGATTTCTTGAGGTCCATAATTCATCAAAATTGTAATTTTCAGTAGGCCATTGTGTGGATTGATGGTCAGCCATGCCCACCAGTCCACCACCATCTCTTTATGCTATGAATCTTTTTCAAATTTAATGAGATTTCTCCCTTTTCTTGGCATCTTTATCCTTAAAGTCACTCCCAGTTGGTCAATTTTGTTACTTCCTTTGTATCTTCTTCCTGTTTTCACTCCAGATATACAAGTGTCATGACCCTCATCCTACTCACAAGTGCTTGCAAGACTTTCTATGACTTTTTAGTAATTACTTTGATTTATGAAAAAATCCATAATTATTATTTAAAAATACGCTTTGAGTGAAACTCGTCTTGTAACTTAAATCAGCAAAAGATTATAAGAAAGTAGCTGACCGATTCAAATCACAATGTACATTATTCTAACTCATAAAATTCATTTGGACCACAGTCCACACATTAATTTGCTCACCTTCACTCCGGCGGCTTTTTTAGAATGTGGACTTGATTCTAAGTTTTGGGACTAATTATAACATATGTGTACGTAAACCTCAAATATTTGGGAGGGCGGGCTACCCGTACAAGTGGGTTGAGAATGGTTAGTTGAAAGTTGAAACATTATTAAGTCTAATAATGGCATTTAAAGGGAAAAAAAAAATATTAGAAAAAAAAAAAGGCAAAAACCCAGAGACACAACAATAAGTTACAGGCCTACAATATGCTATAAAATTTCTGATAAATAATATCTATACTTTTTTATAAGTTGCATAAGTGAATGATTCATCTGAGCATGTACCATTTCCTATTTATAGAATATATATTTTTATGTATGAAATTATAAATATATAGGCACAAGTGTCAAATAGGCCCATCTACTACCGCGAAGTGCTCAATTCCCACCACAAACTAAATTAAGTGTCAAATAGGCTTATCTACTAGCTAAATTTGTTCGATTAACTTTTTTTACAGGTTAATAACAGGTTTCCTATTCAATTATTAAAAATATAATAAATATATATATAACAAAAAAAAAATTGTTTATTTGTTTTTTCCAATGGAGTTTTGCTCGGTACACCGAATATGCATGAAAAGATGATAAAATTGAGGTGTGAAAATAGAGATAGCATCGGAGAATAGAGTCCATCTGGTCTACGGATGGAAGTCTTTCCGAGAAGCAACAAGATAAGAATTGGGGATTGGTGTTCCTTCACCTTGTTAATCCAGACAGCACAGAAACTATGGTTCTGTTGGTTAAAAACTACTCAAATGAAAAATGGATAAATTAATGATCGGAATTATATAACTCATTGCTGCTCGCGACCAAAACATGGAATGAATTTATGTATTTTTGGATCTTTTCTGTTATATGTTTGTGTAAATTTTCTGGGTGGATCGAATCTATGTATAATTTTTGCAAGGCTTTTTGACTTTTTTTTTTTGTTTGTTCTTGAAACTGAAACGTTGGATTCAGTTGTAGCTTCCATGCTTTATCCTCTTTTTGTAAGCTTCAGAATATAAGTGATAATTTTTCATATTACAACCTTTTTCTATGAATCAGAAACTCCAACCTTTGTGTATCTCTCTGTGAAAGCAATGGGGTTTTTGGAGAACAGAAGACTTGCGCTTTGGATTCCAGATTATGGTTTTCTTGAATTGTGGAATTCTATTTTTTTTTGTTATTTATGATATTATATATATATATATATATTAATAATTAAATAGCAACCTGGTTAGCAACCTGGGTAAAAAAGCCAATTGAACCCAATTGTAACTGGTAGATGAGCCTATTGATACTTAATTTAGTTCGGACGGGTGGGATTGAACACTTCGTTGTAGTAGATTGGGTCTATTTGAACTTCTGCCAATATATAATATATCTCTGCACCAAAAAGATAATATATAATATTATCTTGTGAAAAATGAAAAAAAAAAAAAAAAAAAAAAAGGTTATGAGATGTCGATTTCATCATGTATTTCATTCATTTATTGATGAATTGGTTGTGTACACAAATTTTCCATTTTAAAGTCTTGTCGGATTATCATTTCTTGTGAGAAGAAAAGGTTATCTTTTTCTTGATTAGTACCATTCATGCTTCCTCATATGACCATGTCAATTAATGTCACTAAAATTGTTATTAAAATTAAAGGACCGAACTTGTATATTTATCACTCACAAACAATTATTTTTTTGATATGCCAACTGTTCTATACCCAAAAACTAAAAATCAAACTTTTTTGATATTTAATTAAGCATAGATGAGTCTCTTCCATTCAATCACACCCTAAGTTACTATTTTCTTTCTTTGCTTTAAAGTTTAAACAATGTAAAAAGATGGAATAATATATGATTGGTTGGGTGATGCAACAATAAGTTGATGTTAGGACATTCCTCATGTGACATGCCACTATGCTTGCTGGGAAATGTAATATAGGTTATGTTTTGATACAATGATTATAAAGTGACCAATCAATTTGGACATCCTACCATCTTAGATGACAGCTATAACTTCCAATCTTTCATTTGATTAAACCCTAATAATTTGGAACCCTAATAATGGCATATTAGTGATGGATTGCCTGCCAGTCCACATTACAAGATCAACTGCTAATAAATGTTTATTTTTAATATACTGAATGATCGTTCATTTTATTTTTAATATATAAAAAAAAACCTTGAAAAAATAACTTAGTAGTAAAAATTAAAAATGAACATTCATTATAATATGTGGTACTCAACAGATGAGTTTCCAAGACATGAATTTTTGGAGGCAAAGCTAGTGAAGATTTCAACCAAAATCGAGATTTTAGTGCTAAGCTATGACAGTCTAAAACCAACATTTTATTGCATTGTGTTACTACTTGAATTGCTCTAACTCTGTGAGATGCTTCAATCTTCATCTACGAGGTCGGGGATCTTTTCAAGCAGAACGTATGGAAATTAACAGCTTTCTCTTTCAACCCGATATCTGAATATGCCTCTAGCAGTCTATTGCGCTTGATCTATCAAATCCACCGTGCCTGACTGCTTCATTGCTCAACAATTTCCCGCACCTCCCTAATGTGCCCCAGCATCCAGATACGATGAAACGATGCATACATAATTCCTACTAGTCATTTTCTGCTTCGTCATTGTCAAAGATTCCAGATCTGATCAAGTTTTTCTTTGTTTCCCAGCCCCCGTAGAGAATAATCAAGAAATCGTAAGTTATCCACTCTCTTTGTGTGATGCCCTTATCCGTTTCAACCAAAGAGTCCGTCTCTGAGTTCACAAGTTGACCGGAGGAGACATATATTCTCACAAGATTTGCGTATCTTGTCCAAACCTATTCAGAGCAGAGTCAAGATTCATTTCGTCGAGAATCTGTCTCACCTCATCGATGTTGAAAGCAGCAGCACATGAACTAATCACAAATTGTACGTGAATATATCGGGTGCAACCTTTTGGCGTTTCATTTCCTCGATGACAAAGTGATACCTTCTCCAGCTGTCAAACCGACATGTACAGAGTGAGTAGCTCGTTGTAAGTGAGGGTACTAAGTGAAAGATTTGCTTCTTTCATTCTCTCGTAGAGGTCCTCGGCCTTATCAGTAGCCTTGAGCTTGCATACGAGTGGAGGAGGCGGTATAGGTTCAGTAGTTTTTGCAGGATCGGGAAGAGCTTCAAAGTATCGCTCAGCTGCATCAATACCAAAAACTTTGTCATCAAGTCAATGCGAATCGCATAGGTCCAAGTCCAATATCTCATCCTTATTGTTAGAAACCATCCATTCTGATATCTGTGTAGATGCTTATCGCGAATCAGTACTTACAATAAAGGAAACACAAAATTACAATTAAACAGCAAGAACAAGAGCAAACAAATATATTCGGCAACCATTCTACAGAACACATCTACTAAAGTTCATAACATTAAACTCATCACTAGATAGCAAATTCCCATTATGTATCAATAAGCTCACAACAAATCAGCATTAACAATCGTTCTACCTATTCCAGTTATGGTTTATAGATTTAGATCATAAGTGAAATCCTTTTGGCTAAGCCATAGAAACAAACCATTTGTGAACTGAACTTTTCCCCCTCCTACAGACTACATCTACTAAAGTTCATTACCAAAGATTTAAGCTAATTTCGCGGAAAATCCAACAATAAAGTAAGAGCTTGAATGTTCCAAAAGAGGATTTATGGGGCAGAAAGGAAGAAGAACCTCAAGGGCGTGCTTGTAACGGCGGGACATTCGGAGCTCCTTGGAGATGTGACGGAGGTCTGCGGCGGTGATACGCGCCTTCGTCGACCCATCTCTGAACGACGTGGGTGGCGCTTCTTTTGGGGAGTCTCAGCCTAAAGATTCTGGCTTCAGATCATCTTCTCAGCGGATTCACCCGTCGTCTCTTCCGCCGCGAATTCGGGGAATCGTCGCAGACAATTTCGATTGTGGTGGAGAAGGATCTGCCCAGAACCCTCTCCCTACCTCGAGCGTTTCTGCAGATTTTCAGAGAAACGGAAAATCAATCAATGAAGAAGAAAGAGTCAAAGACAGCATAGTGGGCACTGTACAGTACCGAGTGAGAGCGAAGAAAACGGAGCGGGCAGCCATTGGAAGTGTTCTGGTGGTGGTCATGTCGGAATGCTGATGATTGATTCAATACAACCGTGGGGCGGATTGTGTAATTAATCAAAGAGAAGGGGTTAAAATAGAAATAGTTAAACACAGGTGGGGCTGATATTGGGAGAGGTTAAAATGTCAGAAGTGGGATTTGAACCCACGCCTTCTCACGAAGACCAGAACTTGAGTCTGGCGCCTTAGACCACTCGGCCATCCTGACTTCAATTTTCTAAAGCAAAATTAAAGTTTCTAATATGACTTAAATACTCCGTATTTCATAAAAAATGTCAGAAGTGGGATTTGAACCCACGCCCTCTCACGAAGACCGGAACTTGAGTCTGGCGCCTTAGACCACTCGGCATCCTGACTATTTATTTCCTGCTCCGTATAAAACAATGAAAACTAAATGAGAAATGATGATCATCATCCTCACAAATTCTTCATAGCTAACAACTCCATCTCCATCTACATCTGCCTCTTTGATCATCTGTTTAGCCTCCTCTTCTGTCAATCTTTCTCCCAAATTTATCATCACATTTCTTAACTGCAAATCCACACTCAAATAATTCAACTATATAATAATACACTTCGATTCTTCAAAATTAAAGAGATTTTTCTTAAAGTAGTTAATAATAACACAACATGCCATTATTTGAAATAAAAAAATTTGTACTCGTAAATTTGACATTGTTGTGGACTAGGTGCATGTGAACAATTTAAGACACATCTCGTAATTTATTTCATTTAAGACATAAATGGTAATAATAGACGCTTAATTAAGATTGGGATTAAAACTTATAATCAACCTAAGTTGCTTAATATGCATTAATTGTATTGAATACACCCGGCCTGACAGTGCATTTGAGAGGATGTAAATCGACTCAATGACTCACACAAAGGATCTGCCCACTTTGGACATAATCCACACACACTGCGACTGTCGATATTTGAACCTTGATTTTTTCTCCTGTCGATATTTGAACCTTGATTTTTTCTCCTAAATACTGCCTACTGAAACAGTGAGCTAAGCTCGTACGGGCTAAATATATACCTCTTTGGCAGAGATAAATCCGTCTTGATCACGATCAAATACTTGGAATGCTTCTTTGAGCTCTTCTGATACGTTTTCCTGTTCAAAATCAAATGAAATTAAGTCCAATAGTACAGTTGGTCACCATGTCATTAAAAACTGGTAATTAATTAATGTTATTTTCAAAACTCATCATACCTTAATCTTTCTGACCATGACATTCAAAAACTCTAGAAAATCTATGCTCCCATCTCCATTAACATCAACCTCTCTTATCATTTCTTGAATCTCTTCTTTAGTCGGATGCAAATTTAAAGACTGAATTATTGTTGCTAGTTCTTCCAAAGTAATCCCCCCTTACATATCAAATAGTTCTCTTTTAATAATGCTTGAAAAATAACTTAAACATTATTAAACAATAAATATTTTCTTGATGTAACAAACTACAATGGAAAATCATAAAATTTCGACTACCAATAGTTGGAAATTTAAGGGTTAAAAAAAAAATCAATTAACCACTGTTTAAGCTATTTGAGGCGGTTAGAAAGTGGTCAAAAATTCTAACTATCAAATAAATTAGTAAAATATGTTTATACCATTATAAATAATTTACATACAATCAGCTAATCAATCAACTATTAGCTATCAACCATTTGCTAAACATATCATTATCTACACAACACTTTTTTTAAAAAAAAAAAATTCAGTTATACTAGATATAAAAGGCATTACTGCTATAGTGGCTTTCCATGGTTGTTGTTTAGTCCTAATTATTTCTAAGCTTCCGTTGATTAATAATCACTTATTACTTGAAGTGGTTGCTGGAATCGTTGAACAACTCAACAATTGTATTATCTACCATGTCCTTTTTGTTGGTTTACATTTTTTAAATTTATCTTTTATTCATATTACCTTTTAGATATTGGTGAAGAACTTCTACAATGTCCTAATGTAAATTTAAAAGAAAAAGAATATTCCGGAGTATATGAAATTTTATTTTTGTAATTATTTATTGATGTATATAATGTTTTTTGAATGACAAGGAAAATAAATCGTCACTATTTAAAAGTGTACATATAAATTTAGTTATTGTATAATAACGGATGAAATTACCGGTGGCTTGTGGTCCACTGGTATCGGATTGCTCCCCTATGTAGGAGGTCTAGGTTTCGAGCCTCAGTGTAGGCATAGGTTGTATGAGATATCCCCTTCCTTTGTAATAAAAAAAATAACGGATGAAATTAAGATCAAATTTGATGAAGAAGGTAATCTAGATAATATACTTGGGAAAAGCAGTGTTGTATGATAAGAAACAATGCAATATGGATCAAGAACATGAAATCAAACTCCAACAATGTCTTCGTTGAAGAAGGATTATGGATTAACATTTGTTGTTTTTTAATAATTACAGGATATCTCCGAAGATAGAAATGGCTGATC
This sequence comes from Ipomoea purpurea, assembly GCA_009835305.1. Taxonomy (NCBI): domain Eukaryota; kingdom Viridiplantae; phylum Streptophyta; class Magnoliopsida; order Solanales; family Convolvulaceae; genus Ipomoea; species Ipomoea purpurea. The sequence goes on from VALG01012620.1 coordinate 37,326, forward strand.
TCCACTTTTGGTATCAGCCTCCATTTCTGTCTTATTACATGGAGGATTCATCCCATTTCACTACATTACATGAAGCTATTTCAGTTTCAAGCTGAAATTTTGCATCCTCTCAAGAAGAAAAGCTTCAACGAGGAAGAATGGCACTCGGCCGTCTGTTGTACCGGGATGAGAATACCTTTCCGCCGCACGACAGTGTCTCTTCATCAACCCAGGCATTAAAGAAGAAGACGAAGATGATGATGATGATGATGAAGTGGCCTTTTGCCTCTCTGACTTCTTCTGAGTATTAGATTCATCATCTGCAAAAGCTTTAAGCACTGCAGCACTAACCATCAAAGCAGAAACAGAGTCCAGAGAAAATGATCTTTTGATTCCGATTTGAGCTTCGTTTTCTTCATCTGTTGCATTATTTGCCCTGATTTCTTCATCGCTACTCAGCTCGTTTCGAGCTTCTCTCTCTACCTCTGCAGTTTCAATCTCAATCTGTTCTTCGTCTTGGGTTTCGGGTCTTGAACTGGAACTGAACTCTGCAAACTCTGCTCCGTCGCCGGCACGGCCACTTCCACGGCCGTGTTAGAGACGATTCCGGCACGGCAGAGGGGGCAATTGGTGTGGGATCTTAGCCAAGTATCAATACACGGTATATGGAAGGCGTGGTTGCATTTGGGCAATAGCCGGAGAGTTTCGTCTTCTTGAAACTCATTCAAGCAGACAGCGCACTCTGTTCCTTCAACCAATCCTTCGCCTCTCTTGTACTTGCAGACGGCGATGGCGTTGATGACGGAGGACTGGAGGCCGACGGTTCTGATATACCAGATAGGATGGTCCACCGTAAGCCCGTGATCGTCAATCCACGAAATCCCCGAACCTCTCGTCGCCGCCGTCTTCTTCTTCTGATCTCCCTGAGCCGCCGCCGGCCCTCCAATTCCGGTAGAGCTTGTGGACGGTGTAGAAGGAAAAGAGGACAGAAAGAGGTGGCGAGTATGGAGAGAAAGACCGTGAGGAAGAGAGACGCGCGGAAGTGCTTCACCGGATGGGAATTCAAGTCGGCGAAATCTGGCGGCGGCGGCGGCGGATCTTGAGGCAACAGTAACGTCGATTTGCAATTCACGAAGCAGAAAGGTATACACGGTAGCGGGCAAAGGCCATTTGGGTTCGTTTTCGGATCACAAAAGTGAGTACAGTTGATGCCGATAATCTGGACGGAGTCATTACGCAGCTTCCTTCGCCGGAAACCCATTTCTCCACCTGATCATCAGAAACCGGCGTGGCGACGGCGGCGAAGATTGGGCGTTTCTTCTTTCTTGATGGAGATCGGAGCTAAGAGATTTGTTCCGATTGTTCCTTGTTGACTCGTAAATCGGTCCAATTCTCTGGGCGGCTAATATAGTAGCGGGGACTGACCGCCACTCGTCAAACCCACCCTAACGCTCATTCCCCCGACAAGATTAACAAACGTTAATGCAGGGCAGATAGAAATTAGAAAAAATTAGCGTTTTTGATACTCCAATATAGATGTAAAGTAGACTCTATACTACCCGCATGCGCTTAGTTCAATAGTTTAGTGGACAGTATTTGGAGTAAAAGATTAAGGTTTGAACCTCGAAAGCTGCAGTGTGGGAATTATGTCCAAAGTGGACAGATTCCTTGTGCGCACCCTGCCTACTAACCCATTGAGTCACCGTGATTTACATGTTCTATCTGGTCGGAGGATGAGGACCCTTAGGGTTATGGATTCAGTCTTTTGTGGGGAAAAAGTAGACTATAGGGGTATAACGAGACTTAATAATCCTAATCAAATTAGTTAAATACTATCAAGTTTCAAATTCGCCACTTATTAGATCAATACGCTAATACTCAGATACACATTTTCTGTTATCTGAGCACAAGATGTTTGGCACCCGGTGTTAATTCATATAATTTCATAATTTGACAAATTTAAAATTTTGTAAAATTATAAAATACTGAAACGTGACAAAAATATGAAAATTTGCATTTGTGATAAATGCAAAATGAATTTTAAGGCTAAGGTACGGTAATGGCAGTATGCAGTGCGGATGAGAGTAATTGGCATGGTGAAGTTGTAGGTAGAAGAGGCAAATTAGTTTCTACCAAAAAAAAAAAAGAAGAGGCAAATTAGTCAAGGGAAAACACGTACAAATTGATGAGGACCACTCAAATGTGTAGCGTTTTGCGTCAAAATCAAAACATTTACTAGACTTGCAGGAATGGATAATATATTGAATTGCTTTCCTTAATTATCTCACCTCTAAACGGTTGGTCGTTAGTTGATAGACCAGAATTAATTACTTACGCCACAATTAATCTCACGTTGAATCCATATTAAAATTAAAAAAAAAATTATCCTGTTGTATATTACGTGAGAGCAAAATTAATTTTTTTTTTTTGAGAAAAACATTAAGTTTGTCCGAGATATTGTGAGAACAATGTTCTCACACAATACTCGATACAAACAGGAAGTCTTTCCTATTGAATTTACAGTCGAATGCAAGAAATATCTGTGTTGATTAATGTTTAAGATTTTTCAAAATTTTAAAGGTATGATGTGTAAACGCCTTCAACTACTTTAATTACAAATTAAATTAAGGTTATTCTGGGGAAGTTTTGCCAATAAATTAAAATCTTATATATTGATTAGAATTACAGGCTAGCTAATAAAGTTATTTAATTTACTTGTAAGGTTGCATGTACGTTAGTCCGTAGCTTATAGTTACTTGTGTGGCCTCCTAATAAGTGTAATGTTCAATGGGAAAATGACTGAAATATCAGTATTAAAATTAATTAATGGACTAAATAATACGTTCCAACCACCTTTCATTATCTCATGTCTACCTCTTTCATTAATGAAAGTTGATAGTAGAGTTAACGGGTTTACGAAATTGAAAACTTGTCATCTCCCAAAAACTAAGTGCCCCACACCCCGTCTCGATAGAGCATTTGGAAGGATGTAAATTACGATGACTCAGTGACTGAGCAGATCAAGCTAAACGCCCGTACGCAGCAAGGACCTACACATTTTAGACTTATTCTCGCACGACCACCGCCAAGGTTCGAACCTTGACATTTTCTCCGAAATACTATTTTACTGAACCATTAAGTTAAGCCCGCGTGGAGTGAAATTGAAAATATAGCTAGCTTGAATGAAGCCTAAAAACTACTTAAATGTTTTTTTCCTAAATAAAATTACTAATACAGTAATAGGTTTGATAGGGATATACCCCCGTGAAGGCAGCATTACGGCCAAGACCGGATGGTACCCGAACCCTAGGTCCTTGCGATCCCCAACCGACCTAACGACCAAGTGGACGTCCCCCGACCGTCTCCCACGGGTACCTGGCCACGGGTCCAGCTCTTAGAGTCAGCTGCCCGACAACCTCTCGGGCTCGGCCCAGACCTCCATGCCCTCGGGTTCGCGCCTCTGGTAGTTCCAGAGAGGTAATATTGTGTTTTGTCTTATCATTACAAAGTCTGTTATAAGTGCATAAAAGTATGATGCCTATAAGAGTATGTTAACATGTTGTATATACCTAATTGGATTAAGACCATCCATGATATAATGATTGATTTTAATTTGATCAGACCTTATTAAAAAATAATTAACTACATTAAGAGAGTTGTGCTACTCAAATCTCTTTTACTTGAGTTAAGTGTTATCAAAGAAAATAAGCATTAGCTAATATTGTCTTGATATAATAAGATGCTTTGGGTGTAAATTAAATATCATAAAAAAATAGAATCCGTTTGACTATAAAATAATTATATTGGATTGGACGTATACTTTTTAACGAATTTGCAACTGGCATCATGCCTATTAAATATTATACAATAATTAAGTCGGCAATATGGCGATCAAAAGAGTATGATTCAATGGGAAAGAATCTGAGTTTTATCAGTCCCCAATATTAATGCGTTATTTTTAAAAAAAAATTATGTAATATTTTTTTGATGAGAAAGAGAAATTTGTTTGGATAAATATATTACTGATAATTTTATTTTTATATAATTTATAATTATAGCAATAGGGTAAATCATGTTGAAGAGCTTATGTGATTGAGTTTTTTTTTTTTTTTGAAAGTTAATGACTCTATTATATTGTGTATCCGTTTAATCTATATTTTCTCCAATTGTTGAAGTATAAGGTTAATCTCGCCTTCACGTCGATCTATGACTCCCATATGAGAGAGCCTGTGTGATGAGTTTATTTGATTAAATTTTTTTTGTGATATAGTAATATGATCTATTTTCCCAATCACACTTCTTCTCCCAAAAAAGGTCGAAATCTTAATTTCAAGGCCTCACATTTCAAACTGATTGAGTATTTGGGATGCTGATGTAAATCAGGGTGACTTAATAGTATAAAAGATATGTTCCATGTTAGGCATAATTTTAATTTCAAACTGTCATGCTGGTTTAACGTTGAAATTAATGAGTTTAAATCACTGCTAGCACTACATTACACTTTAAGGGCCCAATGTGATCCCAACTTGACAGAGATCTGAATATATGTGTAAATCATGGGTAATTCAGTTGAACCATACAGACTAAACTTAATTTATTTACTCCATAAGAGACTTCTTACTTTAAAGGTTGCTCCCATACTGTTATTGGTGAAACTCGATCCTTAATCATTCTTCTAAAATTTCATGACAAACTGAGCTGTGCCGGCCGGCAAGATGTGGATAATCTTGAATTCGTATATGCATGGTGCTGTCAACTGGTTTTGTTTGCCATGAATCCATGATCGTGGGTGTCTTTGATAGCCTCCACGATTATCGTCCTACGTTGAATTTATACAAGGTTAGGTGGATGGAATGTGAATTTTACATGTGCATGCGTAGCTGCTAACGTTGTTGTTTGGCTGCTTTATTATATAATAAATCAAAATATATAATGTGAAAGGAATCAAAGGATATGGTCGATTATCATGCTTTAATTTATATATCCCTTGCCTTATCTTCATCACAAAATTCTTTGCCATGGCCGAAATCCACACCCGCTTGCTGACGGAAAAGTTGATAAAACCAAACTCCGACGCCGGCGAATCTCAACCGGATCACCCTCTCCCTCTTAGATCACCTCTGTCCTTCAGCATACATAAACATCATCTTCTACTAGCAACCCATCATCAATCACCCAACACGCCACACGACACCAAACACGTCTCCACCTCCAAAAATCACTGTCCGACCTTAACCCGCGTTCTATCCGCTCGCCGGAAGATATGACAGAGACGACGGTTCAGTCAAGTGCGACGACCAGGAGTTGGGTACGCAGAAGTGGAGGTGAAGGGTGCAGGATGGTTGACTTTCTCGATGATCTTCACGGTCAAAATCTTAATCGGCTTTTGCCTCATCTGGGCGTAGCAGGCCCGCTCCCCGACGACGGCGGCGGTGATTCCGGGAATAGTAGTACTCCGTTGGTGGTGATCCAGGTTAATTTCTTCAAGTGCGCGGGGGCGGCGATTGGGGTTTGTGTTTGGCATAAGATTGCGGATACTCATACCACAGTCCAGTTTATAAATGCATGGGCGGCTAAAGCAGCTAGCGATTTGCAGATCACCGGAGACGATGATGGGTGATCGTAAAGTGCAGCTGCAACGGTTGAGTTTCAACGGGGGTTCTTTCTTCCCTGTAAAGAATTTTCCGGTGGAAATGCCGCGCTCGGGCATGACATGAAAGTTGTGACGAGAGAGATTTGTTTTAAATGGGCGGAAGGTGTCGTCTTTGAGAACCGAGTTCAAGGAATATTATTCCAAGGTGAATGGCGCGCGCTAGTGTGAGAACACTGCCGTCGCGAGTGACTCTCGTGACGGCGGTTTTCTGGAAGGCGTTGATCGGCGCGGCGGCGGCGAGTCGGCACACGCGCTTGAGACCTTCCCCTCTTATCTCCGCAATGAATCCTCCGCGGGAGAAATCTTCTTTTCCCACCATCTCCAACGACTCTTACGGAAACTTCTGGACTCCATTCGATAGCTCATTTCAAGCCAAACAATTCCAACGAGGATAATAAGGCCGCTTTCATGGCAGATCTGGTGGGTCCATCACGGACGCCATGCAAACATGCTCGACCTTGTTCAGCACACGTAGCGGCGATGAGATCTCTCGGGCGGCCATTAAAGCGTTCCAGGAGGTTACGAAACCATGGCCGGCGGCGGGCATGGAGAAGAAGAAGAGTGGACGCCTTCATTTGCTCCAGCTGGTGCAGATTTCCACTGTACGAGGCGGATTCCGGTGGAAAGCGGCATGCGTCAGCTCCGATAATCGCTTTGAAATGTTCATTTTAATGGATAGCAGCAGCGGCATGAGAGGGCATAGCGTTTGGGTTTACATGGATGAACCCAAAATGCAACTACTTCACAAGATCCTAATATTATAGCTTCACTTCACTAATAATGTTCCCCATATATCTAATATATAATTTATATATATATATATATATTATTATAGTATAATATATTTAAGTGTATATACAAATATAATATATATAGTGCTATTAAAACAAAATTGACTCAATATATCTAAAATGAAACTGAATAAATTTCTACCGTATTGTACATTTTATCAAATAAAACTGTAATTGAATTGAATATAATAAAGAAAAGCATAGAAGATGAGCATTAAATGCATAGATATTCTTTTTTCAATTCTATATTGACGAAATCTTTTTATTGTAAAGAAGTACAAGCATTATTGAATATGACATTATTCAATAGGCAAATTAAAGATGACCATTTGTTTTGAAAGTGGGATAATCTCAGGGAAAAAGAATGATTAGTTATCACCCACACCCCCCCCCCCAAATGTTAATAAATGAATCTTGGGGGTGAAGAATCGAACTTATGAGGACTCAGTTAAAGCAGAACTGGCCTTGTTGTTGCTGTTGCTGCTGCTTATAATATTGGTTGAAGTTATGACATAAATATGCCATTTTCGCACCGCTTCGTATCCCCCCCAGGTATTTCTTGTTGTCTTTTGTAATTGGGAGTGAGGAGAGCAACCCTGCTGCACTGCAAGCCTAAAGCCTTTCAAGACCTCTGTACTTTGGAGGGTTGTTTGCTCCATCGAACGTTCATAGTCTCACTCCAAGACGGCCTTAGTATTGCATAAATGATAAAAACACTCGTTTTAGTCTCCAAGGATTCCAAAAGGATTGCACCACAAAATCCCGAGACTCCCCGCTTGCCCCTCAAAACCCCCAGAGCTTGGCAGAGGAGGAAATCGCGAGATGTGTTTTCAAACTGGATTACAGGTTTTTCAAAACCAATTCAATCCCCTTGTAGGAATCAAATTGGCTATCGACAATAAGCGATAGGAAGTAAAGAATAGACGAGAAAAAAAATGTTGGGAAGAATGGGAGGAGAGTCCTGTGCACCAATCCATATTCTCTCGAATCGAGCTGGTAAACCGAGTTCGCTCGTTGCTTCAAACAGTTCACGCCTGCATCCTGCAGGTTTGTAAAGCGCTGAGTTTGTGGCGCCAAAAAAATGCCTCTTCCTTCCATGACGGGAGGTAAACTAAAAAGCCCCTACCCAGCAGCCTTCGATTGTTGCATAGAAAGCGACAATTGGGTACCGACAATCACTCTGGCGACCCAGAATATGTCTCCTGTAAAGGCATTCAGAGTGCACCCGAAAACAAGAACATGCATTGCCCCCATCCCCCGATCTCACCCCTATTTCCAAGAAAGTATCACCGGAAATGAGTCAATACAACAGAAATCTGTTCTATAGGCTCATACTATGAGATATTTTGATTTAAGGTATAACATCTTGCAGTAATAGTTCTCGAAGTTCATTTGCGTAATTATAAAACCTGCGTCCAAAGTTCTCACTTTACCATCGCAATATGTTATATCCGTCTAAGATTGATCATGTAACAGTGGGCAGTGACCGGACCCGCAGGTGGTAAGTATATTGCAGCAGACGCGTGTTCCACCTAACTGGTCTCTCTTCTCCTTATATCTGTAAATAGAGATCGTTATCCAGAAAGGTAATGGACATGCAGTGAACATACTCAAAAATTTATCAAGATAGCCAGTGCAACAATTAGGAAAGATAATCGATCATACATACGAGAAATAATGTAAGAAACTGATTAAATGTCAATTGATATATCTTTACTATTTTTCCTGTGCAAAGTTGTCGAAGCTTAGTAGTCTAGCCATGGAACATCTCATCCACAATCTTCACCAAAGAACCGCCAACCTGGGTCCAACCAGCTAGCATGGCAAGATCAACCGAATGCTTCAGTATGACCAGCTCTTTTGAACCCTCCATTTACTGGTACTTTAGAGGAAATATATGGCCCAGGTCGGTATGAATCCTCTGGCTTAGAATCTTTGGATGGCACAGAGGCCATATCGTGTGGCTGCCCTGTCACTAGGCTGATACACCGCTTTCGTTCCATTCTTTTCCATCTACAGAGTTGGATTATTAAAAATACAATAAACGAAGCTTATGTTTTAAGAAAGATGAAGACAGGAACTAGTCTGCTTAATTACCGACGTGCAAATTGTGAAGAGTGCAAAGTTTCCTCCTCGTTTATCTTGTGATCTGAGCCATTAAAGGAATCCGTACCTCTCCAATCTTGCCTCGCATCACTGCACACAAACGAATTCCAGTGCCATGCTTCAGCGATAAAAGCCATGGCTTCCCGGTGTAACTTTTTGATGCAGCCATAATTAGTCCCCTTCATTTTCTCGCTCATGCATCTACAAGCCAACACATCTGCCGAGGAGGGAAACACAATAGAGCAAACCAGAAAGGCAATGTCTCGCAAAAAGGGCACATTAAAGAAACCACCTTTCCCTGGCGAATATCTTCAATGGCCTCGGGGATGGTGAGAATGGATTTGTGGGTGGGTCCAAATCCGACGAGTCACTCAAGCTCAGCAAGGGAAGCCAGCTTCGGTGTAGCAATGAATGTCTGCCACAAAGCGTTCAAAGAAACTGCATCAGGTTGCTGTCTCGACTCCACTGACAAAGGATAACGAGATTTTTCCCACAACATTAGACATTGGTATGAGAAAGTACATCTCCTTTCACCGCAGACAGGAATGCAGATCTGATTATAGCTATCCTCTTGATACTGATAGCGATAATACGATGTCGTTGAACAAAGACTTTCGAGGAGGCCAAACTGGAGAACACGGAACTCCACGCGTAATCCATTGGACATTTTGAAGGGCCCTTGGAAGCTCTATAAAACATGTAAGAAATCAGGTGGGCATCAACAACACAGTACCAGGTAAGCAGAATAACTGGGCCCATGGCAAATTCAAACTTTCAACCGGTAACCATAAAA
>VALG01012621.1:0-18563 GCA_009835305.1 Ipomoea purpurea
TAGATTTTGAGGGGATTCTTATTCCATTTTTAATTGTGATTGCAGACAGTTGGGTTAGGAGTGTTAATTCACTTTTCATTCTCCACCATTTTTGTCTTCTCCCACATCCACATCCTCTACCGTCAACGTTCTTCTCGACACTGTAGCAATGTCCGGTCGCCCTCAGATTAAATCGCGTCACCGGAATGCTGAGCACGCCAGCACTGTTCAGTTCGAGGTTGGTTGGTTTTTTTTTTTTTTTTTTTGTCAGAAGCCATTCAATCTATAAAATATTCTGATCATTTTTAATAATAAACAAAACCTAAATCACTTTGTTTAGTTTCAGCTCGGCTCGAAATACCCGAACCAAAATGCCCACCCCACTAATATCTAACCCATCTTGTGTGTGATTGCTTCTATTTTACTATGTAATTCTTAAACAAATTAAGTCTATAAAATAAATAAAATAATAATTATTTACTCAACCTTGGTCAACTCTCTATTTATTACTTAGTGTTTACATTTATAAGTTCTATATAAATTTTTAATAGTACAAGACTACAAGTTCAAACGACATTGAAGTCTTTTATAAATTTAATGTAGGAAAGAAATCATATTAATTTTTATTTTTGAGATTAATGGGTTAAAATATTATTTTAAGACATATTAATTTTGAAAAAGTGCGTGCAACGTGTGTGTATTATATATTAATATAATTATATATATAATTAGCCCATATACCGGACCGGCCCAAACCCAGAATTTGGGCCCCCTCTATACGTTACGGGTGGGATTTGGCCACATCTATACGTTTACGGTAAATTATGCTTGCAATATTCAGACGCAATTGAAGAAAGACAAAAAACGAGGGAAGCTCACAAAATTCAGACACAAAAAGACAAGGAGAAAAAATTCCGATCCATCGTTCGAAATGGCTAGTTTGCAAAAGAGGATGTTTAGCTTCTTCAAGATATTTTGCCAACAAACTTGCTCACAAAAATTGGTTTGTATAAAGAACCCTAATTTTTTTTTTTTTTTTTAGCCTCTGGGTATGTGATTGCATAAATGAATCTTTGAGATGTTTAATCTAGAATGCAGGCTTTTGTGTGTTTAGTGTGCATAAATCTTTATTGTTCAAATCTTGAAAGTAATCAAAATTTTATAAACCTAACAAACAATTTCTTTCCTTTTAGAGAAATTGTAACATTCGGTTGAAGCACAGACAATTAAAAAAAGTGCATATAATATTTTCCTTTTTTATGTAAATGAAATCATAAAGCACAGACAATTAAAAAAAGTGAATTCAACTCCCTGCGCTCTAGGGTTTTCCCGTTGGGTTCTCCCTGACTTCTAGGGTTTAGAGCCGTTGACGTTGTACGATATGACGACCCGCCACAGCGTTTTCGACCAACCGGCGGCGAACGAAGACCGCTGCTGAGCTTACCGAATGGACGTTCACTGAGCTCCGTGGATGCCACGGACGGGCGGAAATCAGCCATCCGACGGCGATGATGAGGAGTCGTTTTCGAGGAATGAGGGTATGAGGTTCCGTATGAGGTTCCGGCATGCTTTCCGGAACGGAGGACGTGGACGCTGGTAGGAGGTTCCTAACGGACCGACACACTGAAGGTGAAAGGTGATGAAGAGGGGTCATGGCCGCTACTTGGCGTCCTCTTTAATGGGGATAGAGATAACGGATGTCTTCCGGAATTCCTAATATCTATTTACGTTTTTTTTGATGAAGCTGATATGCGCCGGGTGTTGGATGAAGGACCGTGGGGTTTGAGAATACAAACTTTTTTATGTCCAGTTTTGGATGTGGAGGTATACCGACGCAGGTGATCAATTTTTTTTTCTTGAACACGGTGGATTTTTTGGCTACAGTGTTTGATATCCCAGTTAGATATCGAACGGTGAAGGTAATTGGAAAGGATTGGGAATTTTGCCGGGGTGTTCATACGGTATGATGAGCCGGTGAATTTTTGAGAGACCATGGACTTCGTATTATGAATTCGTATTACACATGATGTAACCGTCCCCCTAAACGCCGAATGAAGATGGTCATGCGGGACGGGACGTGGACTTGGATTAATTTCAATAATGAGCGACTGCACATGTTCTGCTTCTATTGCGGGATAATGGGACACACAGATAAATTTGCTTGGCTGCGCGGCGTTCATTGTTGACATCCCGACTAATATGTTTAACGGTGCAACAATGAGGGTGGGTTGCAAATAATCCAGCTAAGTTAATTGGGGACCAAATGGTTCAAGTTGGGCAGCAAAGGCGGGTTGAGATTGGTTTTAGAGGGTTGGCAGTGAGCAGCGAGGGGCCACGGGTGGGGAGTTGGCTTTGGGCAGAATGGGTATCGGGTGAGTGGTGAGGGCGGAGTGGGCTGCCGGGTTCGGGGGTTGGAAACGAATGGGTAGAGAGGAGAGGGGGTTAGGGTGGATCCCAAGCAGAGGAGAACGGATGGCGGGATTGGGTGCGAGGTGAGGCCGGGAATGAGGGTGGACACGGAACCATGGGTGGGACCGCACCAGGGGATGGGGAGGTGAGGGACGGACGGATTAGTGAGGATGGAGAGGTGGGTGTGGATGTAACAATGACAGAAGTACAAAAAAACTTGCAGATGGCGGGTGCTGCGGTGCAGACCCGCCCAGGCCAATGAGTACTCTGAGTTGGAACTGCCGTGGCTTGGGTAATCCACGGACAGTTCGGAAGATTGAGGACGTAGTTGTCCCGAAAGAAACCCGACTTTGTATTTCTGATGGAAACCAAGGTTAACCGAGATCATACAGAGCGACTTCGGGTTAAACTTGTTTTGAAGGTCTATTTAATGTGGACATTCCGGTTGAGTGGGGGAATGGCTATGCTGTGGAGGACCAATAGTATGGCAAGCTTGATTGGCTATTCGAATAACTACATTGATATAGAGGTGACTATTCCTGGATTTGAGAAGTGGAGGATGACTGGATTCTACGGCTTCTCGAAACGGCCCCAGAGAAGGGAAATCATGGAATTTAATTCGGTCCTTGGCAGGCAAGTCTGAGCTGCCGTGGTTATTATCGAGATTTCAATGATCTATTATATCAGTATGAGAAACGGGGAGGAAATCCACACCCGGACAGCTTGTTGCGAGGATTCGGTGAGGCTATAGAGGAGTGTGGTTTAACTCAACTACCAATGTCAGGTTATCCTTATACTTGGGAAAAGGGGAAGGGCACATCGAACTGGATAGAGGAACGCTTGGATAAGGTGTTGGCTACACAGTCCTGGAGGGAAATTGATACGAGATGCAAGTGTGCAGAACATATTGACCCGAAAATCGGATCACTCTTTGCTTTTCCTTGGGATTCTGAATCTTCGGGGAGGGCGGGGGTGATCGGGGTAGGGGCTTCCGCTTTGAGATGGCATGGTTACATGACGAGGGATTGTAGGGGGGTGGTAGAGAAGTCATGGGGGGAAGGACGGGGAAGGGGTTTGCAGGAGTGCACAGCTTTTTGTGGAACCCGGTTAACACGATGGGTGGAGACCGTTTCCACAAATTTGGTGAGAAGATTGCGGCCCTACGAAAGGAGCAGATGCGCCTCAGAGGACGCACGGATCCGATATCCCTCGCTGAGTTTAGGAGGTTGGATGCGTGTCTGGCTAGGATTGAGCTGCAGGAGGACGTATACTGGAGGCAGAGGGCCAAATAGCTGGCTTAAGAAATGCGGACGCAAACACAAAATTCTACCCACAGGTATGCCTCTCACCGAAAGAAAAAAAATTCCATTACTAAGATTATGAGCCGCTAGTGGGGATTGGATTGAGGGGAAGCTATGAAAAATTATCTTGGATTTTATCGTGACATTTTCAATTCAAGTACACCTATGATTTGATGAGGCCTTTTTTGGGGGTATTCAACCGGATTACTAATACACAAAATGAGACCCTATCGGCCGTTTGAGATGGAGGAAATAAGAGCAGCTTTGTTTTCAATGCATGCCGGTAAGGCACCGGGGCCGGATGGGAGTGAACCCGGGTTTTTTACCAGAGTTTTGGGAAATGTGGTAGGATCTGATGTTGCTACTTTCATCATGAATTTCGCTGAATAATTGCTCTCTTACCGGATGGTTTAAATGAGACAAAATATCAATTTGATCCCGAAAAAGATAGTCCCCGGAAATGTTTTCTGAATAGGCCAATTGCGCTTAGTAATGTGGTCTTAGTAGTAATGGCCGAAAGTAATAACGGCTAGGAACTGGAAACGGTAATGGATAGTATTGATTTCTGAATCCCAGAGTGCGTTCATATCGGAAGCGGCTTATTACAGATAATATATTTAGTAGCCGGCGGAGGTGCCATTATCTGAACAGGAAAGCAGTGTGGGATTGGGCTGGGCTGGGGCCTTAAAGTATAGATATGGCAAACAGCCTACGACCGTATGGAATGGTCTTTTCTTACAAAGGATGTTGGGAAGCCACTGGGTTGATGACAGTGGGTTAAATTGCATATGATGTGTGTATCCACAGTGTCAATAGTTGTTTGGGTAAATGGGGGTCAAAAACTGAACAGGATAACACCGACTCGTGGCGTTAAGACAAGGTGATCCTTTATCACCTTATTCTGTTCATTATTGTGCCTGAAGGACTCTCAATTTTGTTTGAAAACAAGCTGAGATCAAAGGAGATATACATGGATGCAGAGTGCGGAGGGGCGCTCCATCTATTACTCATTTGTTCTTTGCGGATGATAGCCTGCTGTTTTTCAAAGCTAATAATCAGGAAGCAGGAGCGATTAAGCATTGTTTAACAACCTATGAAGCTATGTCGGGACAGGCGATTAATTACCACAAATCGAACATATGTTTCAGTAAAAATACAGGTGATGAATGCCGGGAAGAAATTGCTGATATATTGGGAGTTGTGCAGGCTCAGAATTTTGGAAAATATTTGGGGCTTCCATCTTTTGTGGGGCAGGAATAGAGGCAGGCTTTCTCATACATTGAGGATAAGATAAAACAGAGAATTGGCTCGTGGAACAAAAAGCTTTTATCACAGGCGGGGAAGGAAGTTCTACTAAAAAGTGTGGGTCAATCTATGCCCACTTTTGCAATGAGCGTATTCCTGTTACCTATGAATTTATGTACGGCCATTGAGAGAGCAATGAATCGTTTCTGGTGGAGGTCAGGAAATGATCAAGGCATCCATTGGAAGGCCTGGGATAGAATGTGTATCCCCAAGACATTTGGGAGGACTTGGGTTTAAAGAATTGAGAGCATTTAATTTGGCAATGCTAGGAAAGCAGGCATGGCGCTTCCTGACGCAACCACAATTACTGGTCTCAAAAAGTATACAAAGCTAGATATTACCCAACTACTTCCTTTTATGAAGCAGCCTTGGGGAATAATCCAAGTTTCTGCTGGCGAAGTATTTTAGCGGCTAAGAGTTTAATTTTGTGGGGAGTAAGACGCAGGATTTGGGAATGGCGAATCAACTTTGATTTGGGATCACCGTGGTTGTATGATGCCAACCAATCAAGAATCCAAACGGAAAAACCGCCTCAGTTGGCACAGGCAAAAGTGGAGGGGACTAATAGACCAGCAGACTCGAACCTGGGACCGTGAAATTCCTAACGGATATTTTCATAACCCAAGATGTGGAACAAATATTAAAAATACCTGTGGTCTCTTGAGTATGAGGATATGTGGTACTGGTATGGTGACCCAAAGGGGGAATATTCAGTTAAAGAAGGATATAAGGGTGATAAGAGGGAATTTCACCCAACCGGAGGTAACTTCCATGAGTGAAAAAATTGTGGAGCCTCAAAGCCCCCCCAAAATAACGGAAAACATTTTTGTGGGGGAGAGCTCTTAATGATATTTTTTGCCTACTACGGAGAAATTTAACTTATAAAGAGAGTTGATATTGACCATTTGCGTGCAATGTTGTGAGCTTGGGCATGAGAATCTTGTTGCATTCTTGTGATTCTCTTGTGATAATACGATGAACATTTGGGCACAATCAAAACCTTTCCAATCCCAATAGTGGCCACAAATAATTTATCGAGCTTGATTAGGTTTAAAGATTTGTTGAAATATTTAGATGATGATGAATATCTATGCAGTGCGCCCTTTGTGGTTTATCTGTATAGGTACGTCATGAGTATGGGTTGTGACAGGAGAACGATGATAACATGGTGAGAGCGGTCTGTTCTAGTGTGGGGAAGCACAAAGGTCGCACTAGGCTATTCCCGGTGGTGACGATGAATGTGATAGACGGTTTCAGATGTAACAAAATGGCGTCTCTTCGTCGGGCGAGTACCGATTCTGAGTAATGCATTGAAGAACACGGGTACGCACCACAACCGCACGACGAAATCGGCAAGCCCGCCACCACCACGCCGGCCTGCAATGCTTACTGCCGATTTTCGGCAGTCTACGGCCAGACCCATGGCGCGGCAGTTTTGGGGGAAAGGAGAAGCCGGAAACACAGCCAGCATCACAACAAAATTCAGCAACTGCCCAGCACGATATTGCACACAGCGGGAGGAATCGATGTTATTTCGATGCGACGTACGATCCCACAACAAACAAGGCAACAATGGGGGCTATTATATTAAATCCACAAGGATATCTATGTGGGCGTTCATGGGTCCACCCCTGTCATACATTGTTTTGGAACGATCCCTTAATGGTCGGAAGCTTTTCGCTTGCAATGAAGGCTTGTCATCTGGCTCTAGACCATGGCAAGCGAGAGGAGACGGAGTAGAGGGGAGGCGGGGCGCTGGGGGAGGGTGTGGGCACAACAAGTGGAAGCTGTGGGCGTGGACGAACACGACTCGTTGCGGCTCTTATGGGGCTGATGGCATGGTGGAGGGAGCGGAGGAGACGGAGGGTGGAGGGGGGGGCGGTGCGTGGGGGGTGAGGTGGCTTGATTCACTTGTTCTAGACTAGAGCAATTATTTGGCACGATACATTAGCTACTTCTGCAATTAATCAGCTCCTCTATATGTACGCGGACTAACCCCTGCCAGACCCTCTATTTCAGCAATATTTCTGATAAATTGGCTGCACAAGCTCCTTTCAAAAAAGTAACATTCGGTTGAAGTAGCAAGTGTAGGTAAGCAGGTTCCCAATAGGTAAGAAATATGAGTATTGAAGGGTTAAAATATTTTTCTTAGCAAAAATATTAATTTTGAAAAAAGGGCCGTGCAACGTGTGGTATATATATTAGTATATATATATATATAGTATATATATAATATATTATATATATATATAATATATATAGCTTATTTAATTATTATTGATTTGTATCGAAAAGTTTACTAGTATTAGTTAATTTGGAACACCTTAAATTGTTAATTTAGAATTAAATTCATTTCAACAAAAAAATGCATTTTAAATACTTTATAAATTTATAAAACAAAAACAAAAAATTCCAGGCCATAGCCCGAGACCGGCCTAATAATCGGAACCGACCAAAATCATGTGGCTAACCAAGGGCGTATTGAGGGCCGGTCGGGACCTGCCAGACCTCAAGATTTGGCTACCTCTAATAATAGTCCGTGACGGAGTGGGATTTTGTCACCTCTAATCGTTACGATAATTACGCTCACTAAATAGAGATCTAATTATTCTTACTCAATTGAAGAAAGACGGCATGGAAGAAAAGACAACGAAAAGAAATTCAAATGCATTCGCCTTCGAATGGCTAGCGTGCAAAAGGGGATTTTAGTTTGTATAAGAACTTTATTTTATTCTTTTTTTTTTTTTAGCCTTTTTGTGATGTGTTGTTTACCTAAATGAATCTGGAGATGTTTATATATAGATATGTAGCTTTTGTGTTAGTTTAATTTTTTCTTTTTTTCTTTTTTTTTTTTTGTAAAAGGAAAATTCATTTTTTATTTCGGCTAATTTGGTTTCTGTATTGAATTGCAAGTTCATTTTGAGATGAGGGTGGCAATGTTGTGCGGATTTTGAGGTGTTCTTTTCCGTTTTTAAATTGTCAATAATGCCGACAGTAGGGTTTGGAGTGCCAATCACACCTTTTCATTCTCCACCATTTTTGTCTTCTCCCAACGTCCGCCATTGCCCATCCCGCCGTACACATACATATCCTCCCGACATCATGAGCAATGTCCAGTGCCCTCTCCCGATTCAGTCGCGTCCCCACTGAAATGTTGAGACCCGCCGTCGTTGAGGTTTTTTTTTTTCAGAAAGCCTTCAATCTGTAAATATTAATTTTGAAAAGTGCGCGCAACGTGTGTGTATATATATTAATTAATTAATTAATTATTATTGATGTATCAAAAGTTGAAGTAACTAAAAATTCCTGGCATAACCCGAGACCGGCCCTAAATAATCCAGATCCCGATCTGTGCTAACCAAGGCATATTGAGGGCCTGTCGGAACCTGCCCCAAACCCAAGATTTAGTTCCTTCCTCCATTCTCCCACATTTTGTCTTGTTACTGTCATAATTGGAAAAATTAATACAAGAGTAGTAACCCTAAATCATGAATCTTCAAAACCAAAATACAACAATCCTTCGAAATGTTGAATGTTGAAGTGATCTGGCGAAAATCCAAGTAGCAGAGCAATATAATGAAAGTAATTCAAATTTAAATCCACATTGAGCATCTACAATGGCATTTCATCGAAGGATTGACATTACCGAAATTCCAACATGCATGCTAAGTTTTAATTTGGCATACAATTGTTCTTTGATATTCTTTATATTTTTATGCATAAAAAGGTGTACAAGCACATAAGTTTTTGTCTTTACGTTTGTTGTGCTTAATGTGAGTGTTGGCAATACTTTATTTGTATGATTTTGTGCATTTGGTCCCTGTACAAAATTGTGTTTTGTTGTTCTAAGGAATATTTACTATTCTATGTTTAGTTATGCATTTTTGAGTTGGCAAAATGGGAAGCAGTAATGGTGTACAAATTGTCATTATTATAATGGGGACCATTTTAGCAATTGATGACTAACAATCTAACATAATATACTTTTTTTTTTTAAAGTTACTGGTTCTATTACATTGTAGTGTCTGTTTATATACTTTCTCAAGTTACTGAAACACAAAGAGTCAATAACGCCTCCAATGAGGCTTGAACTCATAATCTTTCAAATGAAAGTCCAACCCGGGTACCAAGAAGCACATGAAATTTCCTAATGCTATCAAGAAGAAAAAGATATAAACAAAACAAATATAACGAAAACAAGCACATTGCCACATCTTGCTTTCCTTGGAACATTACCCGTCCTTATCAATACTTTTACCTCTCAATCTCTTCCTCATTTCGGTTTACCCATTTTAATAATTTGAGAATTATCTTCTTTGATTTTGAGTATATCGGAGATCAAATCAATCAAAAAAAAAATCATCATCTAGCATACCATTTCAAATATTTTACGTTTACAATGAATTATTAGGAAATATATATTAAGGGCCCTTATTTTTTCTTTGCCCTGTACCTTATAAAAGATATAGGACTGGCCTAGAACATTTGTCTTCTAAAATATTATATTTTTTTTTATAAGTAACAACATTTTATTCATAATATAGTATTACATTTGCATATTGATCCGATCCGATCCGACTCATCTCACGAATGACAATTTATATCGTGCACCGCGGTACACATAGCAATGTGCGTCCCGACACAAAACGCGCGCGTTTCTTGCTGACTCACTCCGTCCGTCCGAACATACCAAACCCCATTATGTGTATTCAATTAAAAATTTATGTGTATTGTACTATGAGTTTATTGTATTATGTTAACCAAACCTATTATGTGTATTCAGTTAAAAGTTTATGTGTATTGTGTTATGAGTTTATGTGTATTCAGTTAAGAGTTTATGTGTATTATGTTAACCAAACCGCATTATATGTATTCAGTTAAAAATTTATGTGTATTATGTACTATGTTAGATTATGTGTATTCTGTTATGAATTTATATGCATTCGAAACAGGGGATTTTTTTTAACAACTTAACAAAATAACGTCGTTTTGGGAAACACGAGGCGTACAGTGCTATATGCGCCGTGGTGTACGATATAACGATTACTCACGAATAATGATACATGAGACGATTACACAGACCCATAAAGTTTTGAGTAAAAACCAGCGCATCTTAATTTCCATTCATTCTGGCCAGGCTTGCAGGATATTTTGAGTTGAAAAGACGTTCTAAAAAGCAATTCAAAATGGTTGAACGAAGGATTAGTAATAAAAGTCATACATTTAAACCTATTTTTTTGAATGCTACTAGCTCTATTATAATGTAGTGTCTGTTCATATACTTTCTCAACCTATTGAAACACAAAGAGTCAATAACGCCTCCACTGAGGCTCGAACTCACAACCTTCCCAATAGAAGTTTAACCCGGGTACCATTTGACCACGTAGTCCTGGTCATTTAAACCTATTTAAATCATTCACTTCTCATCAATTCCTGCAATCATATCGTGCAGTGTATACTATAGAGTAATTGAGCAGGTTGAATTGTTACTTCCAAAACCGGTCAAAAATGAATTTAATAGTATGTCAATTTATTTGGGTTAAAAGAAAATCATATAAAATTCAATTCAGTTAACATTAAGTAACAGTAGCAAGTTATCATTGTTGTTTGGTATAAACTACAATGTGGTCTGGGTCTCTCTCTGTCCATTTAACGGTGCAGGTCACCCGGTTTGCTCCAAGAGGTACAGGAGCTAGCCCAAAAGAAATTGTCACTTGAGTTATCATGTATCCAAATTTGTCACCTCAGTTAATGTTAAAGTGACGATTTTTTCCTTTTTTATGTTAGATGGACATTTTTACCCTTACAAATAAGTATTTCATTTATTTTTCTTTCTAACAAATTATTACTTGTATGTATGGATGACCATGGTTCGATTTGAACCTAACTGGACACTGTAGTAACTGAATCAAAACATTAGAGATAATCCGAAATAAAAAAACATTGTAATACATATATCTTCTCTCAAAAGGTTAATTTCTAACATCGGCCCGACAGATCATTTGAGATGATGTAAATTATAGTGACTTAATGGCTCAGCAGACAGGGCCGTGCACAACAATAAAAATTCCTACACTAACGTTGTCGAGATTCGAACATTGATCTTTTATCCCAAATATTACTTACTGAGCTAGTGAGCTAAGTCAGTGCGTGCCATAATACCGATATCTCACAAGTAATTTTTATCGAAGATGAATGGTTTGGTTTGACTGGAACAGTGTGGAGTCTGTTCAAATTTGTTTGCGTTGAATGGATGAGGGTTGACTTTACGGCATTTGAACATCCACCCAACGAGTTGTCACTCGCAAATTTAAAAACGTGAATCACATTCACAATTCACAAAACAAAACTTGACAGATTTGAACGGAACGTTCAAAAAGAATTAATTTCACTTTTGGTCCCACGACTTTTGATGTTTTATCACTTTTGATATACAATTTTAATTTTTTTTTTAAATTTTGATGCTTAACTTTGTTATTTTTATCAGTTTTGGCCCTTTCGACCAAATTAACAGCGAAATATTGCTGGATTTTATATTTTTAAGGGTGAAATCGTCATCCTAATGAAACATCTTCAATATCTAAACAACATCATTGTAAAATCATATATATATGTGTTTGATCGATGAGAATAATAGGGAAGACGGACAGAAATAGACAGATCTATGTGATTTATAGTTTCGACGATTGGCAAACTCTTTCTTTCCTCTTAATATGATTTCTCTTTTGTTTAAATATTGAAGATCTTTTCATGGGATAGCGATTTTGCCCCTAAAATATAAAATCCAAAAATATTTTACTGTCAATTTGACTGGAAGGAGCAAAATTGATAATAATAACAAAATTAAACACCAAAATTAGAAAAAATTAAAAATTATACATCAAAAATGATAAAACTCAAAAGTCGTGAGACCAAAAGTGAAATTAATTCAGTTCAAAAACTCCCATTATTAATCTTCTGGACAAGTAATCTACAATCCAATTGGGAACGCAGCTTAGAGAGAATCCTTTAATTTAAGAGAAAATTACTGATTTGGTCCCTCGACTATGAGGATTTCACCAATTTGGTCCTCGACTATTAAAATTACACAATTTGGTCCTCGACTATGACATTTTTACTTTGGTCCTAAGTGTTATTTGCAGGTCAAACAACCTAAAAGGCAATTTTGGGATTTTAAAAAAGTATCTTCCTTCTTATTCCTAAATCTAAGTCGTTTGTTTTATATAAATAGGTTATTTGTTTTCGATAGCAGTCGCAACTTCAATATGCAACCACAGTGCAGTGAATCATCTTCATCCAGCTATAAGAATCGAATAATGTTCGAAAATGGAGATACTTATAGCTGGCCGGAATTTAAATGATGTTAGCACAAGGCAACAAATTTTTGAATATCATTCGATTATTATAGCTGGATGAAGATGATTCATGGCACTTTGGTTGCATATTGAAGTTGTGACTGCTATCGCAAACAAATAACATATCTATATAAAAAACAAACGACTTAGATTTAAGGAAGAATAAGGGAGATACTTTTTTAAAATCTCAAAATTGCCCTTTAGGTTTGACTTGCAAATAACACTTAGGACCAAATCAGGTAAAAATGTCATAGTCGAGGATCAATTGAGTAATTTTGATAGTCGAGGGCCAAATTGTGAAATCCTCATAGTCGAGGGACCAAATTGGTAATTTTCTCCGTTAATTTAATATATCCCTTATAAGTCTTCCAAAATAATTTAATTCTGATCTAATTTTTTAATTATATATAGTAATAATTTTTAAAGAGTATTGCTATAAATCTCTGTAAAATTTTTCCTCTTAATTTTACCTCATGACATGACGTAGGTACACTATTTGATTAAATATATTAATCTTTTATTAAAAATTAATAGGTTCAGTCATTCATAACACTCAATGATTATAAGTTATGTTAAAAAGAAAATTAAGAGTAAAATATATTTCTTTTTAAAAAAAATTATTAATTGTATTCTTCAACTTTTATAATTTAAAGTTTAAAGTCAAGTTGATTGACTTAATAATGAACATTATTGTGTATGCAAATAGTGAACCTCAATCAGGTTTACTTTATTGTTTGCATGTTCAAATAATAAACTTTATATATACAAATAATGTACCTTATGTATATAAATAATGAATCTTCAATCAGATTTGTGTTGTTGTTTACATATTCAAAATATGAACCTTATGTAACTAAATAGTTAACCTTCAATCAGGTTGATGTTATTTATAGTGAACCTTATATAAATATAAGGAATAATGTTCAAATTGGCCACTGAACGTAACCTGAAAATGCAATTAGGCCACTG
The DNA here is from genome assembly GCA_009835305.1 of Ipomoea purpurea. NCBI lineage: Eukaryota > Viridiplantae > Streptophyta > Magnoliopsida > Solanales > Convolvulaceae > Ipomoea > Ipomoea purpurea. The sequence continues at coordinate 13,319 of VALG01012621.1, forward strand.
AACTAAAAAAAGTGCAATTAGACCACTGAACACTCCAAAAAGTGCAATTAGGCCACTGAACTCTCCAAATGTATGCAATTTCACCGATAGCAGGTTACCATCAATTTTAGCAGGTTACTTGCTTACGTGACACCTGAGTTAGCATTTTTAATAATTATTTTTTTTAAAATTGAAAAAAAAATAAAAAAATAAACGATGGGGTGGCTGTCTTTTTTATTTATTTATTTAAAAAAATATTATTAAAATTTATTAAAAATTATTAAAAATGGCAACTCAGCTACCACGTAAGTAGGTAACCTGTTAAAATTGATGATAATTTGCTATCAGGTGAAATTGCACGTTTTTGGAGTGTTCAAATAGGTCTACATTGAAAATTAATTTCTCATTTAACAATTATTCGTTTAGAGCTTACCAATATATCAATTTCTTCGTCTCACTTCGAAAAATCCCGAATATACCCTGACCCGACTCAAATTGGAAGCAGATCCCACATATATTTGTACCCACAAAATAGCCACTTAAATTGTCATTTTTGCTATAAAAAAATTCTAAAAACCATTTCTTCAACACGAAATTGGTGAAGTAGTGATTATGGTTGTTGTGGTTGCATGGCATGATGAAAAATTTACTTAACATATTGTGGTTGCATTCAATTTAATGTGACGAGTTAGTACAAAGGCAAAATTATTACTATTATTTATTATTAGTATCAACCCATAAATTCTCAATCACATAAACAACTAACCACAACTCTTTATTAAACAAGTGAAATCGATTTTTATCCAACCTACATTAAACAACTCCAAAACCAGGAAGAGAACAACCTAGTCAACGTCTCAGACGATTGGAATAGTCACACCAAAACTCCAGCTATTCCACCAAATAATTTTGTTATTTGTGAACACAACTTTACATACAATGATACATAAACTGACTTCGCAATTCGCAAAGCAAAGTATTAGAAGTATTATATTCCTGGGAACTAAAATTTGTTTCGTGTCATTATGATATTACTGCGTAATTATTATTATATGCGACTTATTATAATGAAAGCTTTGCCCGCATCTCCCGTTTAATTATTATTATTATTATTTTATTATTATTATTGACTATTATTATTATTATTATATTATTATTATTATTATTATTGAGTACTTGCTTATTAATATTATAAAAAGCAAACTGTTGAGCAAAGTCTTCTTATTTATTATCTTGATATATCATGTAATTAAGAAGTATCATTTTTTAGATAACAAAGGAAATGTCTAAAAGTGTGTATTGAGTTTATATTACATTTTTGTAAAATTCTTTAATCTATACCAAAGAAGTAAATTGTATTAAAAAGTTTGTGTGACAAATTAGGCCGAAAAGATGTTTGAAAAAAATTAAAAAATTATCAGGTAAGAAATACTTCGTATCACTTTTTGAAATGTAAGTGAATACTTCGAATTTTTATTTTTTTAAAAGTTCATTAAATATCCATATCTTCTTAAAAAGAGTGATTTTCATAATATTTTCTTCTCCCCCATTTTCATAATATTTTAAATTGAAGTTCACCATACCTAGAGGGGGGAAAAAACATTGTTTAACCTAACTTGTGCAGTGTCTTGTTTTGTGTGGGTAAGAGATAGAATAAATTCCTAACCAAACAAATATAAGATAAGGAACCCTCCAATTCATCTCATTAACAATATTCTGGGTAGATTGGTGGGTCCCATTTGAGAATTTTATCAAATATACATGAAAACCTTAATTTGTAATAAAAAAAATATTAAACATACAATTTTGTAAAATTATCATTTGCCCCCCAGAGCTTAGCATAATGGTTTCTCCCTTGACTTGATGTCACAATGGAAGTGACACGTGTGAGTTTCGAATCACACTGAAAACATGAATAGGAAAAGGGTTCAGGATGATGGAAGGTGTGGATTGAATCTCTTGTACAGGCATGAAGACTAAGATTTGACCAGTGGATTAATTGTGGCGATCGCCGATTTTGTCTTTGCAGTGGCTCCTAGAGGTGAGGTTCTGTCGCTTTAGGATTAGTCTAACGAAGTTGGATTAGGCAAGTATAAAGAAAAAATAAATAACTATAACCCCCCTGAGGGCTTAATAGTGATTCGTGACCTGCCTTAAAAGCGTCATGATGATAGGCCGCACCTATATATGGGGTTCAAATTGGATCCTTTGTACACAAACATGAAAATTATGATCAACCAGAGTGACTTTAGGGTGGAGTTCTGTAGACTTAAGATTAATTTAAAATAAATAAATACAATTACTTGTTGCGGATGATGTATGTAACTTGTGGATATGTTGAATCTGAGAGAGAGTGAGAGATTATTATCCAAACTCACATGGGAAATCCGACAAAAGCATAGAGACTTCCTCCATAAGACTTCCCTTTGGTCTGGTGGTCTAGCTGGCAACGAATAAGCTAATTAAGGCTTATCGTCTTGGGCCGACCTCATGCCTTGCTTGGCCTTTTCTGCTCAACAACGCCACCGGCTAACGGTTGGGAAATCCCAATCTCTAATCTCTATGCTCAATTCAACGTACCCATATATATAGGCTCCGATGCATTTCACTTTTTATGCATTTGGGTAACCACCATATTATTTCACCAAACTTTTTGATATGATGTGTATGATCCAAGCTAAAAACTTGGTCGGGAAAAATATCAATTAAGTCTGCAAGAGTTAAGTTAGTCGACCTATCAAGACTATGTGGTCTAATGATATCCAGATTGGACTTCTATTTGGAAGGTTGTGAGTTCAAGTCTCGTTATTGGTTCTTTATGTTTCAGTAAGTTGAGAAAGTATATGAACAGATACTACAATGTAATAGAGCCGGTAGTCGACCTACACCCGTAACACTAATTAAGGACTACTATACCGTACACTAATTAAAGAGGGCTAACTTGGCTAGTCGAGAAAAATGTCTATTTACTATATTAGTCATCAATTCAGTTATAAATTTAAACAAATCACTTGTCACAAAATACGAAATCAATCACTTAATACATGGTGCCCACAAGGAACTATCCCCATAAAAAAGTACGTGAAATTTTTATATTGCGATTGCTAGAACTCAATCATGTATTCTTACACGGAATTTGTCATCCAAAAACCAACTAAATGAACAACCCATACAAATACAATCCTTAAATACATACTTAAAAGAATATATTTGTCACATACGTAATTATATTAGAAAATGATTGCGATATTATCGACCTATCATCCATCATTGCTAAAATATCTATTCTGTGATCACTTCCCTGTAGTGAACGATTATTGAAAATTCAATGAAGTAAGATTTTAATAGAAAAAATAAATGTATTAATGTTATCAGTTACAGTGAAAATTTATACATTATACATGTAGGAATTTTATTTTAAAAAAAAAAATTCTCAAAAAATAATTCGTAAAGAATTTAATTTGAAAATATTTTCTAAAAAAATATACAAGAACGAGATTTATTCAATTCAAAGCGTATGCAACACACTTTCCTTTAAAATTGTATAGAAATTTTTAAAGTGCTAAAATATTACCTTTTTTTAAGGTACTTTCTTAATATGTTGAAGCACAAAGTCAACACCGCCTCCATTGAAACCCAATCTCATAACCTTTCATGGGAGAGTCACTACATGCCATTTGCGCACAAAGTGCTTGACGAGAGGCTGAGAGCCTTCTAACAACACACTTCAAACCCTCCAAATATTAAAATATATTTATACCCGTGCAAATTCATATACTTTTCAATGTGAACAAAGACTACGTACTTTAAATCATTTTAAAGCTCCATTTTTCTAACTTTATACGTATACTTTAAATCAATTTCTCATTTTTTCAATTATTCATTTGATTGTATTAATATACAATTCATTCTCTCAAACGGGAGAATCCAAATCCAATTTAAACACAACCTGAATTAGTAATGGACACTGATGGATATATTAAGAATGGATCCTGATCGAAGAAAATCGACCCAAAGAAATATCGACCTAAACCTTGTACTATATATACATATGTATATATATACAAGGGGGGTGGGGTGAGTGGGGCCGGGACAGCTGCCCCCACTGCCTCCACTGTAGGTCCGTCCCTGATTGTATGCTATTTTTTCTCCTCATTTAAGTTCTTAACGTTGTTAAGTATTACGAATATAAATTGTACATTATGCTTTCTTGCACACTTACAAACTTTTTAGTTGTATAGTTTTTTTCTTATTAAATTCATAATATCAATTATTCTATTACCTTTATTTTTTTTTGCTTCCTTTTTATTGTTTAATTAATCGTGTAGTGCATGTCATTATTATTATTATTATTATTATTATTATTATTATTATTATTATTATTATATTATATTATATATTATTATTATTATTATTTTTATTTTTTCTATTATTATTATTATTATTATATTATTATTATTATTATATATTATTATTATTATTATTATTATTATTATTATTATTATTATTATTATTATTATTATTATTATTATTATTATTATTATTATTAGATTGAAATAAATTGTGTGCTGCGGGTACATCATGTTTTGATGTGGCCCACGATCGACCCCAAATAGACTGCTCAGATCAATCATGCAAACCAAATAACCAATACAACCAGGCTGTTTCTGTTAGCTAATTTGGCCTTTATTTTAGTGGATAAGATCGGATGACTTTTCATGGGATCGGAATACTTTAATTTATGCAAAGACGTGTTTCCAATTTTGTAGGGTATATATATGTATACACAACCAAGCCTCTGTTGATTAGTTGTGTTCATATTATCTGTTTTTTTTTTTAATTTTTTTTTGGATATGGAACTTATCTTCTACGACCACCTTGTAATCTTATTAATCTGTATTAGAATTATTATCCAATTTATAGGTACAACATGATACATGTATAAATGACTTTTATAAGTTTATATAATCCTCCTGACATAATTACTAACTTGCGTGAAGTAGTTTTCCCAATATAAATATCTTTCCACTTTGATTGTTTCAACACCTAGACAAAAGAATGTTGACCAGATAAATTATATATTGTGAGTTTCCACTTTTTCTCTTTTAATTCACTTTAAATTATATGCATCACTTTCACATAATTAACCTTTCCGTCCTACAGATTTTTGCAGGTCAAATTGATATGATGCAGACGGAAAAGGGAAAACGAAATCAGGAATGGAACAACGTTAACATTCTAAAAATTGAAAGAGAGAGAAAAAAAA
>VALG01012624.1:0-15359 GCA_009835305.1 Ipomoea purpurea
CGCTGTCCCCATGAGAGAGACTTCCCGCGACTTTCTAGTTTTATTACCCAGTCCCTAGCTTCTCTCTCTCTCTCTCTCTCTCTCTCTCTCTCTTCTCTCTTCTAGCCTGAGATTTTTTTTGGGGCTGCCTCAATCATACATCTTCGCCTTTTGGCAGAGCGCCAAGAAGGAAGACCCGCGAAGGGGAGAGGCTTACCGCTTGATTAACTAGTAGCTGCGGCGATCGCCGCCGGGACGCGTATCCGATGGGAGTATCGCCGCGTACGATTGACAGCCATCGTCTTCGTGTCGATCGTCCGTGGTAGATAAACAGAATTCTACACCTTCTGTTCCGACGACCTGGCGGGAAAATCCATGCCCCATGAGACAGTCGCCTCACCAAGACTCACCCAAGCGTACCGACGCCACTTCTCCGGCCGCCCCCGCGCCCTCTCGTCGATATGCTCGTCCGGCTTGTAGATTCGGTAAGCATCAGGCCTAACCTCATGGCAAGACCTTCCTGCAGTCCTCGCCCCGTTCATAATACTCTCGGCGGCTTTAGTGCGCCCGTCGAAGCGTAATGTGCTCGCTGTGGCTGATGGTGAGCCTGTACCTTTGCTGCATCACCCTGCTGGTAGTTATATTGTCGTTTATCTATATACCTCAAGGCTTTTTCCTTTTTCTATAACCATATCCCGCATCTGGGCCATGTTGAGTCTCCTGAAAGTGGTTGCCATGTTGTACTTGTTTTGGATTAGCTACTTCTTACTGCTTAGCATGTGGTGCTTCCATCCCAGTATATATATATTGTTGTTTTGTCGCTATTTATGTATACTTTCATAAAATGGTTTTCAGTGCGCCCGGCCTTCATTATGTGCTATGCGTTCGCAATTCCTCATATCTCTATTTTGGGTAGCTATTCTGCTAGGGTTAGTCACTATACTTGCTGCGTGCTTCCGGCGAAGGTCTTAGGCTCAATCGTTAGTGCGACTGCGGTTTCTATTATGGAGGATGGCTCGGAGATCATCTCTTAACTAATGTTCTTTCTTTTGTCCCAGCCCTACACGCAATCCCCCCCTCTCTATTAGGATGGAGGATTATCATCGTTACTATATTAGTCTTATTCTCTGGTTCCTGCCATTGGTAGCGGGGTGAGGGTTTACAAGATAGATCCACCAAAGAAGTAAACCCGCACTTATATATAATACTCCCAGTCTGATCCTAGTATCTTGCTACAAGCAGGAATCCCTCGTGGAGACCCATCAAGATTAGCTTCAGTGAATCCGTAGAAAGAATAGAGGACACTATTTCCACAGGCATTTTCTCCGGACATTAAACTACTATGGAAGATCTTGTCGAAAGTATCGGAATCCATTTTCAAGGATCGCAAGGGGTCCTCATTTCCTGGAAAGATCAAGATGATGAATGGTTTCGAGATTTGCGACGCGAAACAAATCATGATGTATATATATCCGTTATTGACAGTATGATTGAGTTGTTACGGTCTCTATTTTGATTAAATTATTCATACTAGGAGGATATAGCGTACGCTCCGTAGACGTTATAGGTGCGACTGAGTCAGCTGATTTGTTCATTCAAGTTTCTTAGATCATTAGGGAGGAGACTGTACCTCGTGGATGTGCAGGTACAAGGGTTCATGAGTGTCTTTTGACTACACATATCTCATGTAGTGTGTGCGTCATTTCAATTGGATGGTTGGTTATTCAGACCGCTCAATCTAAGAATAGCTCTTATATCATTTGGGTAATTTAATATAGGTCGGTATGCTTTGATCCTGTCAACCTGCCGACCAAATGTATAACTCTGTGTACTGGCTATAAGTCCTGGGCCTAAGTAAGATTTAAAGTGAGATCCAGCAAAATTCGTTGTTTTTTAAATAAGCATCAGCATAACAAGAAGGTAATACGAATGGGTAATTCTTTGGCCTTGGATGGGCAATATTTAACTTTTTTGACAGATATTGAACTTATCACAGCACTTTCTATCCTTTAACAGCCTGGTCTCATATCAGTGTGTCTTGGGATGTATTATTTATTCTCTGATTTGCATTTCTTATAGCAATAGAGGTATACAGGAACCGTACTGGTCTTGTATATAGTCAGTATATGACTTCGTTTTATAGTCAATTTATCCTAGCAAGGGTCCGTATGAGCTCTTAAGCTCTGATAGCTTAGGAACTTTAGCACGTCCGCCCTCATATTCTCTCTTTTAACCTTTTCAGCTTTATGGCACATATCTTATGTTGCATATTATACTGTCTTTGGATTTAATTCCCCAGAACACAGCCATTAAGGCTAAACATAAATACAGGCTCCAGTGGTGCTATACTCACTTGACGCTGGAGGGCTGTGCAGATGAACATTGTGTCTTGCTTATGAATAATACAAGGACAAAATACGACATAGCTGTTACATATAAAGAGATTCCTAAACATTACAACTTCTCATATAGCACTGCTATAGGCCTAGCATTAATTTAAATTGAAAGCAAAATCATTTTCTATGTGCCAGGACTCGTGACTAAGTAGAATGGCTGCAACCAATTCTCTGCATGCATCTCGATAAAGCTAAGGCGTCATTTCTCGGAGCATATAAAATACTATCGGGTATGAATCCCTTCCATCAAAAGGATTGCTTCTCTTCGAACTTTAATCCCTTCGAGACCGAAGGATAATATACTCTGGTCAACTTCACTTCCATTCTTTGTCTTGGTTAAGTACAATATAGGTAGATATAAGCAAACTCATTCTTGAACAGAATCACACATATATACATCTAATATAAAACCGAGAACAAGACTTCCACTCAACAATAGCATCAATGCTTCATAGATTACACAAGCAAACATAATAGATTCTATGCCTTGGCACCCTTACTTTAGGTCACCTACGACTACGGCATATATCCCAATCATCATCAATTATTCTCCGAGTCATCAATCCTATTCAATTCAACAACAAACAATCGTAATCCTGGTTGTTATACAACATATCTTGGTTGGTGCCGCAGGACAACACTTGCTCCATACATGTAGGGTCAAGCGCATATTAGTTCTCATGACACAGGGGCCACCCCACCACTACCTTCACCTTGTTAGCACAACGACACAGCATCTATGCACCATCACGTCGAACCCGCGCTCTTTGTTACTCCATCGAAGCGGTTCTGACCTCACACACCCAAGCACACGCTGGACCGCAAGACCGCCTAGTCAATACTCATGCTACCCCGTATAACCGGCGTGGCTCCTACACGGGGGACTGTACCAGTAGGTAAATATCTATATAACCGATATATATATCATCTACTCATCAGATATGTATACTGATACTACTATATATATATAGTATACTAGGCTACCACCACACCGAACTTGGTTCTCAACCAATCCAACTACCTGTATACGTGCCGACTGACTCGCAGAACCGTCCGGGTTAATACCGTGTTCTCTCAACCCCAGGATACGTCCTTACTACCGCCCAACCTTGATCGCAACCATTGGGGTATTCATGCTATCAACACATAGAACGCAAACCAACATGCAGCACACACTACCAACTAACGGTGGGGCATCACTCGCGGGACACTCCCTACTCCCTACATCATAACTCATAGACCGTAAACAACCCCATTAACCCCCTCTGACACTCCCTACGCCAGCCGCGCCATCACACCTTCCTCCTACGGCTTACACGGGCTTATCTATATTTACAAATAAGACAATGACATACGGACGCACGAATCATCCCTAAAAGCGGTTACCGATACATCAAACTAGAGCTCACACCCGGCGCGACACCCGGGTCACGCAACGGGACACGGGGAAAATACCACGAACCACACTGGGATTCCAGCGGGTAGGGTGGCAGGTGGAGGACCACCCGCCGACGGCGAGCACTGTTCCAGCGGGTGGCCGGCGGGCAGCATCCACGCCCGCCGGCTGCCCACTGGAACAGTACGCGGCGGGTAGCGGGTGGTCAATCCCCCACCTACCCCTCACTCATACTCAAGCAACTTTATGGCCGAAACCCTCGTGGAACCCGAAACCATGTCCAAACACATTCAAAACACATAATGACCACACCACGTATTCAATCAACGGAATTAAACCAAGAATCACACATAATATTTCCTAACACGATTCCTAAACACGCCAAGACTCAACACCCGATCATGCAAAATCCCACCCAAACATACCAAGAATAATATAATACGACGAATCCACGTTATTACCCTTAGGGCTCTAGACATAATCAAAAATACAAAACCATTCATATAATTTATCGTAGTATCAAAAACATCAAGGAGATTATCACATAAGCCAACACATAAACATCAAGATTATCACATAAGCATCAAGATGAACACATAAATATCAAGATTATCACATAAACACAATATAAAAGCCTCTTCAGGACTTAAGCACAGAATATATATCAAAGGAGCCAATGAAAAGATATAGCGAGGAAAATAGGTTTTGTTGAGACATGGTTTACCTCTTAGCCTTAATTGTATCCTTGGCTCTAAGGTTCTTTCTCTAAGATCTTCTTCTCGTGGGTTTTCCTACGTTTGGTGACAGTGGAATTCTTGGGAATATCTTGTGTGGTAGAATCTATTCTGGTGGGGTTTCTAAATGCTTCCTCTACGTCCTTATATATATTTAGGAGTCCTAACTAGGGTCTGAATCATAAGGATTCACTTATCTTATTCCTTATATGACTAAGGATTTGGTTTAAGGATAAGGGTTCATGATCCATGGTGGGCCACCTTAAATAATTAAGAGGATCCTAACCAAATCAAATCCTTTCTAATTGTTATTAATGGTAATTAATTAAATAATTAGTCCGGGTTAGAGGCCGTAACACGGGGTGTTACAGCTAACTTGCCGAAGCTGGTGTGGTGAAATAGTGCTTACAGACTTATGAGCTCCTTTTAGGTCAGTCTGTTAACTATGATAAGTCTAGTGTCTGTTTTAGCAAGAATAATGGGGAATATGAGAAAAATTGCAGTGGTTGGCATGTTATGGGTTGTTCAGGCATCGGACTTTTGGAAATATCTGGGTCTCCATTGTTTGTTGGAAGAAATAAGTGATTGGTCTTTTCTTACATTGAGGAGAAAATTAAGCAAATAATAGGATCCTGGAATAAGAAGCTTTTGTCTCAAGCTGGCAAGGAAATACTCTTAAAAAGTGTGTCTCAGTCTATGCTTACCTTTCTCTTGTGTGTTTCCTGTTAACTGATTCTGTAACACCCCGTGTTACGGACTTTAAATCCCGGATTAATTATTTAATTAATTCCGTTAATAATAATTAAAAAGGATTTAATTTGATTATGATTCCCTCTAAATTAATTAATGGTTCCACCATGGACCGTGTACCCTTGCCTAAACTAGAGTCTTAAGCCTATTAGGAATAAAGAGAGTAGACATTTTTCAAGTCAGATTCTAATTAGGAATCCCAGACCTATATATCTGTTAGGGATAAAGAAAGTAGGCATTTACCATTCAGATTCTTATTAGGATTCTTGATTCTATAAATAGGGGGATAGAAAGCAATTAGAACCCTTACCACCCATTAGTATTTACACAAAACTATTCCCAAGGGATTCCCCACCACCAAGCCTAGGGAGATCAATCAGATGGAAATCTTAGGGAAGAACCATAATAGCCAAGGGAGGATTAATTAAGGCTAAGAGTAACCCATGTCTCAACAAAACTATTTTCCCGTCGCTATCTTATTCATTGGCTCCTTTGATATATGATTATGTGCTTGAGTCCCGATAGAGCTTGCCTAGGATTTATGTTGTGATTATGGTGATGATCTTAATGTTTATGTGTTAACCTTGATGCTTACGTGATAATCTTGATGTTCTTGATACCATGATGAGTAATATGAATGATCTTGTATTTAATTATGTCTAGAGCCCTAGGGTAATAACGTGGATTTCGTATTTATGTTATTCTTGGTATGTTTGGGGTGGGACTTTGCATGATCGGTGTTGAGTCTTGGCATGTTTAGGAGTCGCGTGTTAGTATTTGGTGTGATTCTAGGTTTAATTCTGTTTACTTTCGGATGATAATGGTGTTGTGTTTTGTGTTTAAATGTGCTGGACATGGTTTTTAGGGTTCACGAAAGATCCGTGGACTGAAATATTAACATGAGAGTCAGTGGGGGGGTAGGTGGGGCAGGGTGCCCGCCACCTACCCGCTACCCCTTGCCGGATTACTCAGCAGGCAGCCGGCGGGCAGGCGACTGCCCGCCGGCACCCGCTTGGGATTGAAAGCCCGCCGTCGGCGGGTAGTCCTCCCCGGTCCCCCGCGCCGCGAACTTAATTTGATGTTTCCGTCTCCGTTTGACTGTTTCCCCGTGTCCCGTTGTACCCGTTTGTCGTGTGTGAGTCTAGTTTGATGTATCGGGTACCATTCTTTAGGATAAAAGAGTCTTGTGTATTGCATGCTAGATGATTGGTAGCCCCGTTGGCTAGGAGGAAGGTGTATGATCCTTAGGAGTTGTCATGGTGGGTTAATCTAGTTTATTATATATGAGTTATGATAGGTTTCGTGTTCCCCAAGGATTTCCCCCTCGTTATGTGTCAATGTGGGTTGCATGTTGTTTGGCTTCTGTGTTGATTGTGTATGATACCCCGATTGGGCTTGTGATCAAATTGTCTATAATGACTATCTGGTGGGTTGAGAACCACCAGGTATTAACCGACCGTTGCAATCGGTCGGCCTATACAGGTATTGGATTGGTTGAGAACAAATCGGCTGTTATATATATGTGTGTATATATATGGCTGCGGTTCATTGATTGATTGCGATCAATTCTCCTTGTGCTGCGGTACAAGTAAAGTGCTGCGGGGCCGTGTCAGAGCTATATGCGCTGACCTCATGTATGGGCATGCAATTGTCCTGCGGCACCACCATATGTGTGTACACCAATACGTGTTTGATTGATGATTGTCTGACTGTGATGGTGACTGAATATTGATATAGTTGGTATTGCGTAGTCTTGTGACCTTAGGATGCATGCTAGAATCTTTATGTTTACGTTTAATTATATGATGCATCTGTCTTTGCTTGATTGAGTGTGTCTCATATTTAAATTAGAGTTTCGTAGGCATATATTGTATTCCAGTTTCAAAATGATTTTCTTATATCTACCTATATTGTACTTAACGCATTGAAGTGAGTTACCAGCATTATTCGCTGAACAGATATTATTTGGCTTTCAGGCACAGGTGAATAGCTTCGGAGCACGCTTGTTGGATTCGTGGACTTAGTTAGATAGTACTAGTTCAATTACCGGCGTGAGTATGGAAAATATTGATTTGAGGTTTCTTATGTTTGGATAGTTTAGCTTGTGCACTTAGATTCTCAAATCTAGGGTGTGGCATAGCACCCCAACTATTATGTTTAGTTCATGCTCTGTTAGGCAATTTATGATGGAATTAACCTTTATTATAAGCTTTAAAGTTTCGAAATTCTGGGTGTTACAGTTGGTATCAGAGCCTAAGTTCGACCCTAGGACAATGCTTTTAGGATAAGACTTTAAAGACATTAGGCTTGAATTCTAAGTGTTTGAGGTCTTTTAGGAAAAGGGCTTTAGAACATTAGGCTTGAACTCTAGGTGTTTAAGTACTTAGGGTGTAGGAATCTTAGGACGCGCGTTGAGACTGTGAGTTTATCTATCATTGTCTGCTTAACTTCTCCTTACTCTATTAAGTAATTAGCTTAAGAGTCCCCCATAATTATCGCATCAAGGTAAGGATGCGAACCCCTAATTTATAACTACGATCGGTGTTGATCCTGTAAACACCGAAATTACGCCAAAGAGGAACCAGTCAAGAACCCCCGAGCCTCCTACCCAAAATTCGTTAACCTAAAACCTACAACTGTTGACTCAGGGCGCCCAGACGTTAAGCAACGCCATCCTTAATAAAAAACAACTGACCACCCTCGAACGGGAACCCAGACGTGGCTCGCCAAGTCTCGAGCCATTTCTCACCTATCTTCATAGAGGAAGAAGATCCCACGACCCTTGAGGAATGGATCCGAACGTTCGACAAGATCTTTGAAGTAGTCGAATGCCTGGAAGGACGCCGTGTGGAACTAGTCTCGTCCTACTTCAGAGATAAGGCTGATCTTTGATGGGTTCACGAGGGACCTACCTGTAGGCCAGAACCGGGATTCGACTGGGAAACCCTGAAGGCTCGGTTACGGGGACGTTTCTACCCCCCGCATGTCTCAACTTCGAAACTCGAAAGGCTTTAACCGTAAGTAAACCAGAACCCTCAAACGAGACTTATGCTAGCACCGCTGACCTTCACCGAATCCAACTTCTACAACGGGGAATTCAGGAACAGACCCAGAAAAAGGAGTAACGGAAGTGGGAGACCACCTGTAAGGAGAACTAAAACGACCAATTAAATGCAAGGAAGTGAAGTAGTGCATGAACAACGTCTTTTCTTAATATTTAGTGTGAGGCAAGTATATCATGTTGACTTGCGAACCCTTTGCCCCAGCTTAAAGTATCATTCTCCCTTGAATCCCAGCCTCTCGATATTTCTAACTGTTGAAACCCATGCCTTGAATCCTTGATTATCCTTGAATATCCTTGAAAGCAATTAAACACCCGTTATGCCTTTACTCACTCTTTGTTGTACCTAATTTATCTTTGGAAACCTTAAATCGTTATGAGCTTGCAATCATTGCCATTGCTCTAAACCTGTATCCCTCTCTATCGAACGCTTGTAAAACCCAACAAGTGGTGTAAAACCCTTGCTTCATCTAAGTGGCATGAGGGTTGATGCTTATTAGGTTAGTGTTAGGATAGTTGTTGAAAAGGACTCGGCATGTCAAGTAGAGCGACAGATGCGTGGAAAGTGATGTGACACCTCGTATTTTCCTAAAATAAATTATAGTCTCGATAATAAATATTTTTAATAAAAATATTTATATAGCTAATTGATTTAAAACGGGCCGGTCTACCTATTATGGTGAACCAATATTTTTTGTAAAAATTATGCCTAGACCCAAAATGAGTTTTAATCCCTAAGGCCTAATAATTATTCTTTGAGCCCAAGTGCTTATTTATCCTAAGACTATATATTATATAAGTCATTGAACCCCACAAGTTGAGCCCATATATATGTATAAATATAAGTATTATATTTTGTGAGCCTAAAGTGTTTAAGGCCCAAAAGAATTACCCAACCTTCTTAATATAGCCCATCATCCAAGAATAGTAACCCTATGACCTATAATGTGTATGTGTGTATTGTATCAAACCCTAGAACCTAGAATTGGCAGTGTGTTATTCTTTCTCCATCCAGCCAAACGCTCCTTCGATCTTTCTTCGCAAAAATCGGCTGGCAATCCTTCATCTCCATCTCTCCCTCTCGGCTTTAGCGTGATCAACAGAGCATCTCCAGCAAAGTTCCACCTTTTCCTCTCCTCTCTCCCTTCGTGTTGGCCGGAAGCAAGCCTTGTAGCGTCGGCAGCAGCGTGAGGCAGAGCAGAAGCGTCAAGTGGGTTGTTTTGGCCTCTCGGATCGGCGAGCAGTTCCGTCGATCTTTGGTAGCCGGTAGTGGTCAGTGGAACATGGGTGGATGGAGTGGCGACAACTTGGCGTCGAACAGAGCTCTCCGTGGTTCTCCTCTAGTCGACGGTGGCGGAGCGTTCGGAATACAATGGCGGTGGCGGTTTGGGCGAAGCTACGGCGAACAGGTCCTTCCCCAGCGAGGACGGACGTGACGGTGAGGCTCCGGTGGTGATGGCGGTGCTCCCTGGTGACGCAAACTGCGGGTGGTGGCGCGAGTGGAGGTGTTCACCGTGTTCTACCCGCGGGTTGGTGAGCATGCAGAACGAAGAAGAAGATGGTGAGTTGCTCCTTTCTTTGGTTTTGTTGATTAGTTTAGTATTATTTAGTTGTTGCTTAGTTATGTTACTAATTGAGTTAATAGCTTAGTGATAAGGGTGGTGGTTGTGGTTGTGTTTGGCTAGGGTTTGATCTTTGCTTAAGGCATTAAGCCAGTTTTAAGTAATAAGTTTTATTTATTAAGTATTGGTTATTTAGCTTATCTATTAGTATAATTAATGTATGATTAAGTTATATATATATATATCTTTAGCTTAGTTGGTTGAGCTTATGAGTAATTAAGGAATGATCTAGGGTTGAATTCCCTTTATAATTACAATTAGTTTTGTTTAGTGCTCTTGTTAATTAGTGAGAATTTGATTCCAGGTTCCCGTGTGGCTTATGAGTTTGAGCTAGCCAAAGTTGGCGTTCTTTTTGGATGTTAAGCGAATGAGGTAACTCATGCTCTACAAATCTATTTTGCTTACCTATATGTGATTTCTTGGATTCTACATGTGGTTTTGCTATGATATGTTAGTGTTTATGCTTGTCTTCGGAAAATGCTATTATGCTTGTTATTAGGGTCTGTTATGTCCACTGATTGGCTATTCCTTGATCTCAAGTCATTTGTTTGTATTGGGTCGATTTGAATGTCTTGTCTGAATTTGAGCTTGTAGATTGAAAATCCCCGAATGGATTATTTGTGCAGGTATTTGTAACGCTGGTGCGATAACGGCGGGTAGTGATAGAGTTCATGTCCCCTTATGATTATAATTCTTTTGTTTAGTGCTCTTGTTTATTAGTGACGATTTGATTCCAGGTTCCGTTTTGGCTTTATGAGTTTGGCTACATAAGTTGGCGTTTTTTTGATGTAGCGATGAGGAGGTACTCATGCCTTATCAAAATTCTATTTGTCTTACTAGTATTTGATTCTTTGATTCCTATCATGTGCTGTTTTGCTATGAAATCGTGAGTGTTTATGCACTGTCCTTGTGAAAATGCATATCTAGAGCTTGTATAATTAGGTTCTTATGCATCTGATGTGACTATTCCTTTGGATTTAAGTCATTTGTTGATATTGGGTGAGATTATGACATTGTTTGACTTGAAGTTTGACTTAGTTGAAATCCCGAATGATTATTTGTAGTATGTGTACTTGCGGTAAGGGGGTTGGGGTTTTAACCGCGCCTCACACGCGGGTCATGAGGTCGTAGCTGCACGGCGGGCGGAACCACGGGTATGGGCTACCCGTGGGCACGCGGGTAACAATGTTGGTTGTTGGGGAATTTGTTCCGTGATTCTTTTGCGTATCTGATTTTTGGACTTCCCGATGTTCTTTTTTTGATTTTGATGTCTCTTGATGTTTGCGTATTCGGAACTATATGGTAAGGTCATGTATGGTTTGTGTCTTGAATCGTGCTAAGTGTTATACATTGTGTTTGTTGAACGTGATGAGTTTGTGTTTCTTCGGAACTAACGTTTCGGTTTTACCCGTTTGATAGCATGCTAGTTCGTTGTTTAAATGGTACGTCCTGTTATTGGTTTGCCTTCCTATTGTTTATGTAAATCGTGTTATTCATTTGTTTTGGAGTGTCATTCTTGATTGAGTATGTTTTCTCATCATTAGTATTGCCGTATGATTGATCCTGTGAGGTGTGTGTGTGGTGCTTTACCTGTATTGCACGAGTAGTGGTAGGGGATATCAAAGGTATTGTAGTGGTCTCGTGGTGACTGTTACGTGATTGAGGATTTGTGCCTTTGTGTAAGGTTCACGTGTGTTCTTGGGTGGCATGTGTTCGGTGTGTGATGGTACCTTCTTGTGTACTATGAATCGGTGGTCTCAGTTGGTTGTGGTTGGGGGGGACACGGTCCAGGAGGAAAAGGTTTTTTTTGCTTGTTGACAGGTCTGGGGGTACGTTGAAACTAGAATAAGGTTGGGGGTAGCATACACATAGGCTTGGAACTGGGGATAAGGAGCTATCAACTCGTGATGGGTGTGTCACGAGGTGCTTTTGTATGCCGTTGTTGTGAGTTCTCGCTCCTGACTGTGTCAAGTCACAAAGATGTTTGCTTGGCATGTGGTACTTATCTGCATGTGGGTGTTAATTATTTGTATGATAGATTTGCTTGAGTCTTCTTTGGTGTTGTTATCCTTGTAGTCTTGGATGTGTTTCGTGTTCTTGTTGAGAATGTTTGAGTCTTGTGCTGACTACTATCCTTGGTTTTGGACTTATATATATGTATTCCGTTTCGCAAATGATTTTGTATATATATCCTATCTATGTATGATACTTAATAGGTATTGGTGGGTTACCAGCATTATTCGCTGACCGGGCGTCGTCCCATTTCTATTTTTTCTTTACAGGTTGGGTAGCTTTGGAGAGCACGCTAGTGGCTCGTAGATAGTTTAATCTCTTCCTTTTGTTGAGGCCTGTGAGCTAAGTAGTTGAGCCGTTAGCTGCTGTAGTTGTAGTATCTACCTGTGCACCTATGTTTGATATAGGTGTGGCAAAGCATCTCCCGATTTATGTAGTTAGCTTCCGCTTTTCCTCATGTTGATGTTTAGACTGTTAATCCCTTTAAATTAAGTTTTAAAAATTGTTGAAATTCGGGGTGTTACAAGTGTCGTGCACTAAGCTTCCCTGCAAGAAGATCTTACCTTGGAATGAGGACCTTGATGGTTTTTAAGTACCGTAAAGGGAAGTACATGTGACACAAAGATCGCCAAAACGCAAGAACTCGAGAGTATCATCGAATTGCTTAAGGGAAGAAACGCATATGGAATTTGGTCAACTAAAGGTTAAACAGGGCCATGCACAAGCGAATCAGAAAAACAGAAGCTTCATTGAATCAATGCAAGGAAAGAGAAAGTGGCTTATACCGTGCCCTCGTAAGGTGACGGGTTGCATAATTTGGAAACAGCCCGACTACAAGCAAAATGAAAGGACATCGCCGGAGTCTTATTGCTCATCTGAACTCGTGTTTGGTTCATAAGTTGTTCGATTGAGTATTCTATGGTATTCAACCTTTTGTGTGTTCACGTGAGCTGGGATTGTTGGAATTGACCTGTGCGTTCTTGGGTTTTCCGAATGAATTTCCCCTTCGCAAGGAGATCGACGTTGGAGGACATCGACGGACTTGGGCGCGACTCCCACCGTTGCGCCACGTGTACGGTGTGTTGATTTCTTAACTTCTTGTTTTATTGATTCATTGCGGGCCGTTGTGTGCCATTGAGTGATGAACGCGTAGTCTTGGGTAAGGGATATGGGTTGTCTAAAAGTTGTGACCTCGGTAACGTCTTGACACCGCGAAACGCTTGCGAAAGACACAACATTGCATTAACAGCAATTGTAGTTGGGACCTACGATACAACTTGCTAGGGATGGTTGACAGAAGAATTGTGCAACAAGGAGTTGATTGGGTCGTGCTAAGGACTTACAAGGCTAAAGTCTAGCCGTGAGCGATGGACAGTCTCTTCAACCCCCATAGACATGTTCGATGTAAATCAGAGGGCTCCTTACAGTTGGTAATAAGAGTGTCGTTGTTCGTGGTCAATGACAAGGTAAAGAGCACATTGGTGCCAAGGCTCAGGGCTTTAAGGACCAACAGGAAATAAGATACTCGTAAAGCACGAGTCATTTCGCACAAGATTAGGTAACCAACTGCACTTCAACGAATAGCGGAGCGATTGCAAGGCGCCTTTACCATTAAATAACCAAGTGCAAAGCCGAATCCACGGGAGGACATAAGTCTTGCAAGAATTTCGTTACAAAAAGAAAGATGAAATTCATAAGGATGAGAGCAAGTCAACACGAAGTTTATTGACTCCAAAGAGATTTTGGAAGAATTGGAAGTGCGCATAAGATTGTTTATTGACCAACTCGGTCAAGACTTGGTGCATTAGAGAAGTAGAGTGTTGAACATCGCGGGAGAGTTCCCTCAAGATAGAAAAGCAGGATAAGATTTAGCGTGGGAGCAGGTGAAAGGATCTTAAAGTCAAGCAATGCCAACACCTCGAAACAAAAAGGACATTAGTTCGTCGATAGCTTCTGATCAAAGCAATCGGACCCGTCTTATGAACCCTTCTTACTTTAATTTTAAAAAAACCTCAAAAAATTCTTGTTCCCCATTTTAACGATTCCATACAGTAGCCCTCACTCCTAAGTTGCACTTTGAAAACTTTTGATCTAAATTTAAATTCACTTTGCCTAAAGTTGAAACCTGAACGCCCACGTCTCTTATCATTCTATACCCAATATTCGCAAAACCTAGTTACTAAACTGATCCTTATATACTTTCTCCCCGTAAAATACTTCCTTTAGACCACCGTCATATGGTTGAACCGTTAATCCAGTATGATTATTTTTTTTAAGCTTTGGGACAAGTATCTGTGAGGGGGGAAGGGTGTTAACACCCTGTATGGACGTTTAATCCGATTAATTATTTAATTTATTCGTTAAAAATAATTAAAAAGGATTTAATTTTGTTAGGATTCCCGTCTAAATTAATTAATTGGGTCACCATAGCCGTGAATATTGCAAACTAGAGTCTTAAAGCCCTATTAGAGTAAAGAGGTAGACATTTCAAAAAAAAAAGATAGTCGATTCTAATTAGGTCCAGACTATATACTCTGTTGGGATAGAAGCAAGTATGGCTTATCTTAGGATTTATTAGATTCTTGATTCTATAATATGGGTTATAAAGCAATTAGAACCCTTACCAAACATAGATATATTAAGAAATATTCCAGGATTCCCCACCACAAGGCCTAGGAGATAATGATGGAAATCTTAGGGAGAAACATTTAATGCCAAGGGAGGATTAATTAAGGCTAAGAGGTAACCATGTTCTCAAAAAACGCTATTTTCCCGCTATAGTCATTATTAATTGGCTCTTTGATATATGATGTATGTGCCTTGAGTCTTGATAGAGTTTTCAGGGTATGTTGGATTATATGATTGATTGATGTTTATGTGTTAACCTTGATGCTTATGATAATCTTGATGTTCTTGATACCATCGATGAGATTATAGAATACCTTCTATTTGATTATGTCTAAGCCTAGGGTAAGAAGTGGTTTCGATTAATGTTATTCTTGATGTTTGGGGGGAAAAAGAAAAGGACTTTTGCATATCGGCATGTGTTGACGGTCTTGCATGTTAGAGTCGGTAGAAGTATTTGGTGAGATTCCTCGTTTCATTCTTACTTGATAGAGTGGGTTGTGCGTTGTGTTAAATGTGTCTGGACATCGGTTTTGGGTTCCACGAAGATTCCTGGGATAAATATACATGGAGTCAGTGGGCGGGTAGAGTGGGGCAGGGTGCCGCCACCTACCGTTGCCTTGGACCGATTACAAGCGGCCAAGAGACTGCCGCTGGGATTGAAGCCCCGCGGAGGTGATCCTCACCGACTGTCCACCGTGGAAATTTGTGGTATTCGATGTTTCCCCGCATTTGTGTTCCCGTTGTCCCGTTTACCGCCGTTTGTCGTGTGTGAGTCATTTT
>VALG01012626.1:0-25533 GCA_009835305.1 Ipomoea purpurea
TGCTTTCTTATTTTTTTTTCTTTTTTTCCCCCTTTATTAAAGCCTAATACACTACTGGGGTATGGTCCAACCAATTTGGATCCTCTGCATAATGGCAACCTTATTTTTAATTGTTATTAGTTCGGTGTATTATGCAAAGTTATTGATGGTGCATAGTTGACGTGAAAAGGAAATGATGAAAATTGTTTATGTTATCCATAAAGAATTTTTAATATTACAATAGTCAAATATGCTAAGAGATAACCAGGACTATTGTGTTTAATGGTATACAAGTTGGACTTCCATTTGAAAGATTATGATTCAAGTCTTAGTGGAAGACGTTATTCGTTCTTTGTGTTTCTAAGTATACTAACACTTAAAATATGCTAAGAGATAGGACCGGAATCCCTATGGCTCATTGTGTTGTTTTTGAATTATTATTTGGAGCTTAGGTGCTTTCCTTTATTACCCACCCCTTTTCTTCTCCAAAAAAAAAATTAATTATAATAATAATAATAAATTGCTAGGTCTTTATACTTTGTAATGTTTATGATCTTTTATTAAGTTGTACATGATAATTGCATAATTGATTGCCCTCAATTACATGGTTGATTACAATAAAGTATGTGTCCCATTATTTCAGATATGACATTATGATTATTGATTAATAAGATGTCTCTAATATTGTTACAAATACAACATACTTAAAATTCTTTTTTTCGGTAAATAGTTGTTATTTATTAAAGATTTTAATACGGGCTGGTGGGCTAGGCTAGAGCCTGGCGGGCCCACATGCCTAGGCAGGGTTGTACTGGGTTTTACTAGCCCATATTGCCCTGTCGGAGTGTTATACTGTGCAACCGTGTGCACCATGCAAGGTGCACACGGAATTGGATCATAATTTCTATAATATTTATTCATAATTTCTATACTATAGATTCATAATTTCTATACTATAAATTCATAATTTCTATATTGTAGATTCACATAATTTTAAAACTGTAGATTCATAATTTTATATACTATAGATTCATAATTGTTTACTATACATTCATAATTTCTAAACTGTATAAGTTATCAAATTATGAAACATATAGTTCAGTGATTTGTGAATACAAGAGTTCAATAATCTGGTGGATATGAACATGAGTTTTGTAATTGGTGAAATAAGAGTTCAATATATTAACGAATTTATAATAATAAACATTAATGAATTATAATAACAAATTGTGGACGTATAGTATAGAAATTATGGATCTAATTCCATAATGATCATGCATGGTCACACGGTATCCCAACATAATATATGCCCTGCCCCGGCACACAACCCACCCCCCCCCCAGTTTTTTGTTCTTAAACTCTTAATCTATTGTTTGTATAAATTAGTATAGCTTTTTACCATTTAGTATAATTCTTTTAAAATAATCTAAATATTTGTTACATATATAACACATAAGCATATTCACTCAACATTAAGCATTACATATATAAGAAATAATAACTATAAGTCCATAGTTATTAGTTATTACTTATTAGGTTATAGTTAGATTATAATATATATATATATATATAAATATATAATATACATATACATTATATAATATAGTATAATGCACGAAGTGAAAACTGACATAAATCATCAACTTATTTTACTTACGATTTTGAAATTTTTTGAGAGTATTTGTAAGTGGCGAGCTGCGGGCCACCCTGCCAAGCTCGCGCGCCTAGGCAGGGCAGGCAAAAAAGCCTGCTCATTAGCGAGCTGTTATTTTCGAAACCCACTGCAGAGACGAGCTGGCCAGAGTGGGTAAAGTCCGTTTTGACGACTCTATTTAGATGGTAGTCTTTAGCTTATTGAGTTTAAATGAGTTCGACTAGTTGATAGCATTAGTTGATTGTAGAAATATGTTTGGTAAAATAAGCTGTTAGTTGTTCACTCATTGCATGTAAAATGACTTTTTCAAAAAAGATGTTTTTGAGCAACTATTTAAATTTTCAAAAAATGTCAAAGACTTGTGGTCCAATGACACCAAGTTGCTCCCTCATAAAGGAGGTTAATTAATCAAACATTTATATTGTTTGTTTAATCAAGTCAAGCATGTAATAATGGCAAGATAAGTCAAAAATGACTAATAAAGTTAAGTATGTACCAAATGGTGCCCTTAGGGTTGGGGTTCAACCTTTGAAAGAATGTTTACCAAACATGACCAATATGATTCGTTTAGACTTCAAGATTAAATTGTAATACATGTAGATCAAGCTAAAGCATCTAAATATAAATCGTGATAATCTATTTAGATTTGTCCAGCTCTATTATCCCATTAACTCATCAAATATTATAACTTTTTAAAAATATTATTATATACTTAATCTTTATCCACATATAATATAAAATATAAAGATATTGTAACACTTAAAAGATAAAATGTTGTTTAATCAAAATGTCTACACCACAATAAAGTGGAATATAATATGACTTCACTTTTGGAAATGCTTGGTAAGAGGGTGATGGATTATTGTATTACTTACTCCGTATTAATTAATCAGGATGCAATGATAAATGATTAATGGAGTTATATTGTGTATTAGGCTTACAACCTTGAGTACAATGAGCAATGCATGTCAAATTAAGATAATCAAGAATGTTTGTAAAGATTGTTGGGATTCACATGTACACCTATTATAATCCATTAATGCTTATTTATGTCAATTATGTAACAACCTACAAAAATTGTTAACAAATGTTTTTATGTTTAAATAGTTTAGAATCTTATTTGGTTATTAGTTGATCTACCAAAATTTGGTGAATTTGACAATTTTAATAGTTTGACTTAATGGAAAGTATTGATTAAACGTCTTTTTATTTAGAGGGTAGTTATCAAAATATTAAGAATTGAAACAGCATTAGGATGCATATTTAACATCAACATATTCTTTTTTATTTTCAAATTTTATTTTTGCTCTTTACTGGTTGACGTCTTGGACTTGCCTAACAAGTTTAATAAGTATCGTTGAGTAGCACTCATAGATTTACTTAGAGCAATTGCATCAAACTTTTTTTTGAAGGTTTTTGAAGATTTTTATGCTTAGCTAGATGTGAAGGGTGAGAGGAGAGAGACAAATTGTAAACTCATATAAAATCAAGTTTTTTGTATGGTCTATTATCGGGAAAAAAGAAAAAAGAGAAATTGTAGCACTAGCTGCGCATTGGGTGCATTGTTCGCCCAACTGGACTCGTAAATGTGATTTATTTTATTTTTATTTTTATTTTTATTTTGTTGTCATATATATTTATTTTTCTTTTTTCTCCTTATTTTTCATCTTCTCTCTTCACTCTATTTCTTACTTGGCACTGAAAAAGCATCTAAAAATTTAAACTATTAGAAATGCTATTATAAGTTCGTTTAGATTTAGATAAAATATATTTAGTACAAATAACCTGGGTAGCTCAAGTGACAAATGAGCTCTCTT
Source organism: Ipomoea purpurea (assembly GCA_009835305.1). NCBI lineage: Eukaryota > Viridiplantae > Streptophyta > Magnoliopsida > Solanales > Convolvulaceae > Ipomoea > Ipomoea purpurea. The sequence continues at coordinate 3,451 of VALG01012626.1, forward strand.
TGTGGGGGAGAATTCTAGGATAACCTAGGTTCGATACCCACAAGTGACGATTCCTTTTGGGTCAGCTTCTGTGTCTCTCGGAGTGAACCGGGTGGACTTGGACTGTTAAACGGATAGAGAAAGAATCTTAAAAAAAGATTATTTTTTTTTTTTAAAAAAAAGACGGAATCAATGTAGCGTAGTCGGAGTGGCCGCGCAGGGAATGGTGCATTCTCGAAGATATTTGGTACAAATGGCATTTTCGTTAAAGTCGTTGTCTCGTCGGTCTTCACCGTTGGGTTTTATCACAGAGCGATCGGTCGATTGCGCGGCTGCGAACTGATGGCGTCTGGCGGCGGAGCTGGAAATGCGGGAGGAGGAGCGGCGGCGCTCGGGGCAGGAGTTGAGTGGCACCTAAGGCCGCAAGTCCCGAAGAATCCTGTTGTCTTCTTCGACATAACCATCGGGAACATCCCTGCTGGTCGTATCAAGATGGAGCTCTTCGCCGACATTGCTCCCAAATCCGCCGAAAACTTCAGGTATAACTCGATCTAAAACCCTAACTAAACCCCCGCCCGCGACTGTAACGGAAAACACTACTACCGAAGCTCCCACTCGCAACTCTGATTTCATATTCACTACTCAAATTTCATCGTCTCGTTTCCTTGCTCCATAGTTTGCAGCTTTTGCTTACGTTGTGAGATTAGATTTGCTGCGTGAATGAGTGTTAGTAGGGATTAGCAGACTAGCAGAGGAACAACATCATTTGCTTGTTTGTTTTACTTTGCTAGTGTTAGAAGGTTGCATTTTGGTTCTAGACTTAATTCAGCGTTTAAGAATACTATGTAATAATTGAAAGAGCACAAGTATTCTGTAAAAGACTGTGTTTCGTGTTCTATTGTTCTTTTGGTGTGAACAAATTATAGCCTAAACCTCTAATTGATTTTTATGTTTTTGTTTCAGGCAGCTATGCACTGGGGAGTTTAGGTCAGTGACTCAGTAAATGCACTTGATTTAAGCTCCACCTCCATTCTCCCCTACAGTTTGAGATTTATGCTCTTGCAAGGCTTGAGTAGTAGTTCTGGGGCTACTACTAGCAAATTTTCTTAATTCTTAATGTGTGTTCAGATGTTTTGAATATCAGTGGTCTTCTGCAAAACTGACCTAACTGACTGGCCCAAACATCAGCATGATGAAAATCAGAGAATGCATTATCTTGGAAGGAAAATTTTATTGGAAGAATAAACAATTTTTCCAAATATTTTCTTTTGGTCAGAGCCATAGGAAAAACATGGGTGTGAGATGTGCCAAAATGTTAATGATATGCAAAATGATGCATGGCTGAAAATGCTGGACTATAAGTCATTTTGAATCATTGATTACAGATCAGAAAATGCATAATCATCTCAAATTATTTGCTTATTATTTTTGTGTCTGTTCACACATATCAACTTGTGATCTGAAATTTACAGGAAAGCAGGAATTCCGCAAGGGTTTAAAAACTCTCAGTTTCATAGGGTGATCAAGGATTTTATGATTCAAGGTGGTGATTTTCTGAAGGTAGGTCTTCCTCTCTGTCTCTCTCATGTACACAAATAATCAAATGTCCATTCAAGTTTTTTGAAACTAGCTTGTTCACTGTCATCTAAAAAATACCTGCATTCTGATATTGTACTTTGATATTTTGTAAAGCAGTTTATTCAATTAGCACCATTTTTTCTTACCTCTTTGTGGTTGATACTCTGTAGAATGATGGAAGTGGATGTGTATCCATATATGGAAGTAAGTTCGAGGATGAAAACTTCATTGCAAAGCACACTGGTCCAGGTTTATTATCCATGGTATGACAAGTAGCCTTAAATTTGGTAAAACTAGTAATTTTTAACTTGGATATGTGGTATAAACACTTGCTTTGATCTTATACACAAAACAATTTAAGGCTACACACAAGCTTTAGACCTTTATTTTGTTCCTATAATCCTATCTGAGTTTTAAATGCAAAAAGAGCTTACAGCTGGTGAATCTTTATTGTGCCATTTTGATGATTTCTTTCGGATGTCTGGTTATTTAAGTTTTCTATCATTGATGGAATTGTACTGATAATTCGTATTTTTTGACAGGCAAATAGTGGGCCAAATACGAATGGATGTCAGGTATGTGTCTTGACTCTTGAATGACCAGTTCATTGAGTCATTAAGTATCAACTTCAAGTCTGAACCTTTTGCCACTTAAAGCAACAGGGTAGTTAGGCACAAAAGACTTCCTTTGGTACATATTTTAAGTCTGTGGGGTTCATTTCATCAATACTCAAAGTTTAGGACATTTATTCTCCATACGATTTTCCTGTGTTAATATTCATAGATGTCATTTGAAATTACTACTAAGATGTATGTGGGAGATGACTAGATGATTGGGTTAGGGACGCTAAAAAAACAGGCATGTCTTGATTTGTTATAAAACTACAGGTTGGACTATGAATCCTATGACTATGTGTTTTGAAGCAAACAGCCCCTAATGTCATTTCCAGCACTGTTGGTTTTCATTGGCAATGTCTTGTTTATTGAATATGTTATGCCTAGGAATTCCTAGGTGGCAATGTCTTGTTTATTGAATATGTTATGCCTAGGAACTCCTAGGTGGCAATTTCTTGTTTATTGAATATGTTATGCCTAGGAACTCCTAGAGTCCTAGGTGCATATTAAATGCATAAAATCAGTTACAGAGATCATGATTGAAGTCATGTACTGCCTTGGCAAGATTCATTGCTTGAAAGTTACTCATTCAATCGGTAGTTTATTTCAACCAATTGCATGTTTTTCCTTGCAGTTCTTCGTCACCTGTGCAAAATGTGACTGGCTTGATAACAAACACGTTGTCTTTGGGGTATGTTGTCATTTTCATTATCAATAATTATAAGAACCATACAATGTGGTTCGTGTTTGTTTTTTTCCCCTGGTTTTCTTTATGGCCTAGATATATAGAGTAATCTCTTATTTACTTATTTCATTGTCACACAGCGAGTACTTGGAGATGGTCTTTTAGTGGTGAGGAAGATTGAGAATGTGGCAACTGGACCTAACAACAGACCAAAACTGCCATGTGTTATTGCTGAATGTGGGGAGATGTAACACAATTTGTCCAACTTTTCAATCACAAATTCATACTGGTTGTGTTAGCAGCACTTGATTGCAAGAGCAATTAGAGTAATATGTCAAGATGTAAGGAGTATGACATGAGAGAGGATAGCTGTTTGATATACAATTACAATGTTGCATTATGTGAAGCCCAACTTCATTAAAATCGTAATGAAGACTATATACTTTTTTTTTTCTGGAAAATTTGCCAAATTGAATATTTCTGCCATTCAAAAGAATGTTACAAGGGTATTTTTACAGCACAAATTGTGACACTATGCAGATTTTGGGATTTTAAATTGCTTCTTCACAAATTGAGAAGCCTCAGAATCACCCCTATGACACAATATCCTAAGTAAGGTCTTCGTATCTGCGCCCAGTTTACTCCTCCCACCCTGCATTTCTACCTCGCTTGCAGATTTCAAATCCTCAATCAATTCCCTAGTCTGCAATCAATTAAGTACAAGTAAATGAGGGAAAGCAATGCTCTTAGGAGAATCCGCCCAAATTTTTTCTTTGAATCTGTGTCCAATTCAATCTTTTTGAAGCAGTTGGAAAGACTAACCTCATAACCATGCAACTTTACCACTTCCCGAAGATGTGCCACTTGATTTTCAACGACTCCACGAGGAAGCCCATCCCCTCCAGAGATGTAAAATTCCTGCAAGAAAGGCGAACAAAACTTTATTATGTACACAATGTGAAGAATGAAGATCCCTATTCTTCCCGCGATATTTGCTTGATATTATAATCCAAAGATTCCTATTCTAACACAGTTTGAGCTTGCTTCTTTTAATATGCATGACAAAATGGGATTTCAGATTTGCAGCAGAATACCTTCAAAATTTCTAAGTCCTCTTCCAAGAGCTTTGCATCACTGGGATTAGAATATGCGTGATGGGCCTCCATCTAATATGACCCTAAGTAAACCATCCTGTGGTAGTTGACCATCTTAAAAGGTTAGATACACGATGTTATAATTAGGTTGAAAAAAACAGGTCAAGATAACACAGACCAGCGATGCTTGAAGGAGCCCAGTTACAACGCGATCTCTGAGTGGCTCCATTATAACGCCACATAATTCAGAGAGAACCTGCATGGGAAAGCTTTAGTTAACCACCTATCCTTGAAGAAGAAGAAGATTGTTCAAAAACTCTAATACAAGCTCACGACTGTGATCAATGCATCAATGTATATCAGATATGATCATTAGATTTAGGTATTTGTATGACATCATCTGACACAGGCTCCCCAACAAGGGTTTGGGTAATGCATAAGATATCCATGTGTTAAAATCTTTTTAACTTCTATATCAGAATGGGTATTTTTGTTTATGTGCTGATAGGAACAGCCATGTTTCAACACTTTCACTTCAACCAGGAAGAGGATATATAATATATATATATATATATATATATATATATATAATATTATATATAGTATATTATATATATTATATATATTATATATATAGGAAAGTGACAGTTGCTCCACAGATGTGTGTACCCAAGACTTTATTTCCATAACTGTCGGCCTCAGGTGCTGAGGAGTATGGAAAGCTAATATCCAGAAATTCATCCATTTTCAGCGCTGCTAACTCACTGAAATTATAAATCATTACATAAAATATTACGACAAAAAAGCCCATCCATACCGCGTCTAGTGTATCCATCAGTGCCTCAAACCTAGACTGGGCAGCAGTGGGTTTGTATGATTGTCGATGAATGGTTCTCTTAAATCCCAGAAAATAATTTTAGTTCCTGTGGGACATAATAAAAACAAATGAATTTGATTATAAAAGTGCAGAAATTTGCCATACAAAAAGAAAACAGAATTTTTCTCACCAGTGAACTCACAGATCTGGTCAATAGCAGCGTTGATATCTTTTCTACTGCCATCAAATGTATTCTTCTGCACAGAACTCTTTGTAACATCTGTAGATTTCTCTGAAGACAAAAGAAAACAGAGCACGAAAATTGAATGAAATTCATCTGATTTAAAATGAATCTCAACATGTGTGCTAATGTAAAGCTATAGCTAAATATGCTTGAGGTCAAAATAAAGCTTTTTAAGAGCTCACGTAAACTTTGGAATTTAGTATGAAATAAGAGGAAGTTAATATTCCGCTGTAGGAAAATAAACAAAGCCCCAATAAATTGGTTACAAACTAATTTTCTGAAACAAATGAAAAAGACACTCACTTGTGGTAATCTTATCGTGTGGCTTTATCTTCGACCATCGCTCCCAAATGCTATCTTCCAGCTTAGTCAGTTGGTGATAGCATACTGTTAAAAGATAAATGCTTGTTCAGGAAATAAAATGATCAACAAAGATTAAAAAGTTGGTAAGATAGTAGTTGAACTCACATGAAGTGTATTCAATTGAAATGCAGAGTGTTGATGTTGCCAGAATGTAACATCACTAACTTTCTGCTCTCTGACAACTTTGAATCCCTTAATTCCTTCTTCACAAATGCCTTAATTCCATGCTCCCTTGAGTATCTTGTAAGAATAGGAATTGGCGGAACAATATCTTCCTTATTCGCTGTCATGGAATAGCAGGAAGCTCACCATAGAGGAAAACGAAGTGCATATAGAAAATGATAATAACTGTGTAGTTGTCTTGAAACATTTAGATATGTAACTCACAAGATAACATTCAAACAAAATCAAAAGTTGCAAAGACAAATGATACCGAGTAAAAGAAATCAGAAAACTAGGCACTTTCGTGTTGGTCTTTGCAATTTGTGATATTAAAATTGCATTGTTGAAAAAGGTCTTGTGGGCAAAGATGACATACAACATAAGAAGAAATTCTGCTTCTACATACATACCCAGCTTGCTAACAACATGTTGTGCATACAATTGAAATGCATTGTCAATTCCACGGATGAGGCTATTCAGCTCTGCTGATCTCATTGGTACTCTAAGAGCAAACAATTGATCAACCGTCTGCATAGGAAAAATAACTAATCCTGTTAGTAACTGTACTTTCTGGTAGTGTTTCTGAATTCTTGAAGAATATTGATGAGCAACAATGCTGAAACGGTCAGACCATGACCACAAAGCAACTGACATTTCAAAAGTAAAATTCTGCAATACATTGTACTTACAAAGTGCAACTAGTTATACCTTTAAGTGATCTCTACTGCCATAAAATTAAGGAAAACAAGCAAATACCTTTCCTTTTTCAATGACGAAGTTTGAAGTATCTAAATTAGCATTTGTGACACCATACACTAAAAGAACTTTTACCTTGTTGATATTCACTTCTATATGCAAAGTAATATGATCTGCTCATGATATTTCTAATTACTACTGATGAAAGAAATTCATTGCAGATGGCAGAGAAAAAAAAAAAAAGATTAAAGACTTAAGAAATACAAGAAACAAATTCTAACCTCTTCAACTATCCTGTACACTTCAATAATGGAGCTTCCATATCTTTGCTGAGGTGACACTGGCACCCAGTCCTGGAAATTAAAATACCAACATTAATTTGTGCAGGATAATAACATAAATTCTTTATTCACATTTCACCAACTTGTAGTGTTCTAAAGTTTAGAAAAACTCGGATGGTGCATGCTTTCACCAACTTGTAGTCTCTTCTAAGAGATCAAAATCATAAAATTCGTAGGTAAAACTAACAGAAGCAGAATTTCCATAATAAGGTGAGAATTTGATTTGACATTATAGAATGTGGCACATGAACTTAATCAATCGATTTTTTTTTTTCAAACATTACTCCTAACGTCTCATTTTATTTATCTTACTTCACTTTCCAATGGTCAACTGATCCTAACTGTAACTAAATTTTGAGACATTTTTAATATTTTTAGATCTCATTTCTTAAGGCACACTTTTTTTGTTTTTTTTTTTTTGACATTTTTATATAGTTTTACAATATCTAAATTTACTTCTTCAAATATTAAATTATTAATACCAAAACTTAGTCATTAGTAGGAAAAAAGAGCAGTTAATAGGACACATAATTGGGATGGAGGGAGTATCATACATTAGTCAGAAATTAAGTAAATACTCTTAAGAAATGCAGTGGTGAAAATCAAGCTGACCCTACAAGGAAATAAATGGAAATAAGTACATAAATAAACAAAATAAATTAAGTCACAACCTCCTGCTGCACAGCTCGCTCAACCCAACTTAATATCCTTCCAAGTTGCGAATTCACCCATCTTAGCACCAATGTACTCGATATAGTTTCAATCTGAAATAGAACAGAAAATATTAAATTGTTGAACTTAGTACTTTTAGCAAGATATAAAGACAGAAATTCATAGATATAATCAGTAAAAGCACATTTGCCTATTTTTTAAGGGAAAATACTTGATAGCAAAAGAAAACTACAATACTTAATTTAAAGCATATTAGAGAGCTTTGTATGAATCCCACACAAACAAATTGAAAACCTACTAGTTGTATGCTTGTATCTCTCTTTAAGCAAAGCAGAATTTGTTTGCTGTTTTTTAATAGGTAATATTTTACTAAACACCAAACCTTCTTTATAGAAATATAGTTACAAATAAAACCTTCATTTTTAATCCATTTACAGTCATGGGGGATGGAGGTGGGGATAAGAACATAGAAGAGAAAAATATAAAAATGTATAAGACTGAAGATAATGAATGTAGTGCTAAGGACCAAATAAATGTGAAGTTTGCATTTATTGGATCTCTAATCATTTCCTATAGAATCCCAGGTGAGTTGGTATTCTAATCGATAAAAATATTCCACTGCTATACAACTAAACTCAAGCCTTACCCCATCAACAAGGATCAGCTGTTTCCAGTATTCAACTATTCATATATACAGTTTAATATAAATCTAATCTAATAAAAGAGAACCCAAAAATGGAAAAAGTAGTGTCCACCAATTGTCATCACTCTGCAGCCCAGGTTCAATTTGAACCAAAGAATTTTATGAAAGCAATTCAATTACTACCCTCTTAGAAAACATAAAAGGTACAAAGCAAGTCAGATATCACCATCCTAAAGAAAACAAAAACTTTCTTGCATGCTTACATGTAAGAGCAAATGAAAGACAGGAAACATTCTCACCTTGTACAAATTCAGTTTTCTACAGTATGCATCTGCAGCTCCCTCTTCACAAGTCTGAACAATGATTTCAATGATGTACTGCTCAAGACTGTCAGCAGCAGGAAATACAGCTACAATGTCTTCACTAAGATGCTCAGCACTATCAAGAAATGGCTTCTGAAAAATTCACATCATATCAGAAATTACCACATACAATTCAAAATCACAAATGATTGTTTAACAACACATGAATCAAGAATCAGCATACCAGTTTAACACCGTATAGCTTGTGAACTAGAGACGCCGAAACAGCAGCTGCATTGTGATGCCTCTGTATTAAAATAGGCATGTAAATGGTTCTATCTTTCTGCAAAAGTTTCTTTGTCTGTTCTGCAAGTAATGCCAAGGGATGCTCATGTGTTGCATCTGACAATGTCTCCACATCTTGCAGTATCTGTAGATAGAAAGAAAATTCAAGCTCACATGAAGAATATCCAGAATCAGTCTAAGAAAATATCACTCTACTTCAGAGAAAGGGAAAGATAGATCTAAGTATGACTTGTTTGATATGGATTTATTTAAACTTGGGTATGGTTAATGATAACTGATAGTAAGAACACTCATTATGTTTAACTTTGAATATGAATGCCTTTAAACTTGAAATGGGATAATAATAAGGTTATTTGGGTTTTTTTCCCCCAACTTCTAGATACTCGGTAGTTTTTTTTACATCTTATAAGAAATAGTAGATCTCCTATTTGTCCAATTTGTAGATACTTGATAGTTTTATTTTCCAACTTGTAGATCTTCTATAATAAAAAGGTTATTGGGTTTCCCCCCAACTTCTAGATACTTGGACACTTGGTAGTTTGAAGAAGAAGAAGAAGAAGAAGAATAGATGACTTGATAGTAAGAAAAGCTAATTACTTTATAGTTCAGTTAAAGACTGTTACCAAACATAATGTGAAGTAATGATATTGACATGTTCAAGAAAGAATAACTAAAATGAATGCTTCACACAAATAGTACGCTATCCCAGAGATAAGAAGAATCTCCTCACAATGTTTAATTAACTATGATTATCAAATTATGAGTTAAAACTTATAAAGTTGGATAGGCCAATTTTTTTAATAGAAGCAAAATGGAAATTAGTTTCTTTGATAAACAAACAGCCAACTGTTTTGCTTTGGAATTGCAAAAAGTGTATTCAACAAATTACCCTCGCGAATGCATATTTTGTTGAAGATGATATGTAAAACTCTATCTGCTCTGAATCAGTGTCAGGTATAGCCTGCATTGCCTTCAAAAAGAAATGCCAGATGTGTAACTTCATTAATAAAAGCTTAGTTTCTATGTACAATGCCAATAAAACCAATAGTAATACTGTATTTTTGCCACTCAGGAGGAAGAGGGAGGGGGCAAATAATATGTACCAATCCAGGTTCTTCTAGAAGCAGCCTTTCGAGCAAGTATTGCAACTACCACAGTAGCTTCCATCAATGCCGAACCCTTTTAAGGGAACAGAGAAATGTGAGTATACTTTCTTATTAAAAATGAAAAAGAAGAATTATGGGACTACTACACATGCTTGATTTAAAATCCAGTACAAATGAATTACAAAGGTGAATAGTTAAAGATAATGTAACCAATACACATGCAATACAGCATTTTGTATCCGTATTCCAGCTTTATAATACCCTATTGGTATATTGCAACTTTGTTGGGAGCCATTTTATTACATTAGTATTCTTACATAAGAAATTGCTCTCTATGTTGAGGCAGATAATAAAGTAATGTGTGCCACTGTGCAAATAAATTAGTAAGATCCTTGCTTGTTAAAATATAAATGGATAAAATGAAAAATATGCTATGTCAATGTATAAAATATCTCCTGCAGTGTATAAATTAACTTGTTTTGATTAGTGTGAAGCATAGAACTTGAAGTTTATATGTCTAACAAACCTCAGCATAACAGAGATGGTAGTCTTCCAACTGCTTATCAGCCCATTTTTTAACAGGTAGTAAGAAAGACTGTAAGAAAGATAGTTCCTGATATCCCTTCTCCTTTCAATTCTGCTTTGCAAGCTCTTCAAGTGTATTCTCTCCTGTGGTCCTCGTTGTTCCTTCAATGGTATTTTCTTTAACTGCTCAATGGCATGCAGGAGGATTCCTTGCTCACTAGTGATGACAAACTGTAGAAATATAATGAAGCTATAATGAAACAAAGGCTCCAAATAAGAGCATAACTTTTAGAATTGATCAATAACCCCCCTAGAAAAACAAACAAAATTAAATATAAATCACCAAAAAAAACAAAAACAAAACAAAACAAAAAAAAAAACAAATTGAGCATAGATAGATCTGATTAGCATTAAAAGGCACAATATTGGATACATGATAACAAGTAATAACATTTAGCACAAACATCACATAATTAGAAGTGGCAAAAAAGGGAAAAAAAAAAAAACAAAAAAACAAAAAACACACATTACTAGGTAGTAGGTACCCTAATGTAGTGAGAGATATCTATTCAAGGTTGAAGCTTTTTATCTTTCTATCTTCCTCCCAATATATAGTAATGCTCTCAAGTCTCAACACAATTAGAAAAATTGAAAGCACATAACACTACAAAACATCTGTTGGTAAAATAGTTAAGAGGAGGCATGGGTTTGAATCATGCACATTACCACATAATCAAAATATTTCCACATGTTTGGCTCATTGAAAAGTATTCAGCCCACATGTGAGGGGGCATGTTGAGGTTAAATACAAAAAAAATAAATGTATATCATCAGTATCTAGCTTAAACTTTTAGTTGAGGTGGATGCATCATTCAATAATAAGAAACTCCCATTGTTACATATGCATGGCAAAAGGATCTTATCCTCAATGTGACAAACAGACTAAAATTTAGTTGTTGGTCAGAAAATGTATAACCAATACAATCAACAGATTCCATCCAAAACCCTTATACATAAACCTTATGCAGTAATGACTAAGCACACATGCATAACAAGTGTAATCAATCCAAGGGCAACTAAAAAACCTTTGCTCCTTTTGTTTACCTGACGACACAAGACCCATGCATAACAAGTGTAGTGAATTGTCTCCGTGATTCCCAAAATACGCCAGGTTGACTTAAAAAGCTCTAGAATTTCTTCAACTTCCTGTAAATAATAATAACCACAATAACAACAACAATATCGATAACAGAAGAGTTGCATAGTCTATAGCATCACACACACTGAAAACAATAAATTAGAAACTGAAACCAGTGTAAACATTTCAAGCGGTGGAAAATAAAAAAGAAAGAAATTAGAAACCGGAACCAATACTAATCTATGTTCTGCTCCTATTGCCATTTCAATGTTCCATATTGCTTTTTGTCAGTTACAACATATTATTAGACAAATAGATACAGAGTGACGCTACACATATGACATTCATATCTCAAAAGAGAAGACTTACAGTAAACCCCACAACAGATACACAATATCTTCACCTATAATGAGGTATAACTAACCTCAGTGAGCTTTCCCTCATCCAAAACATCGAAGATGCTGAGAAGTAGTTTCTCATACAGTTTGACATTAAGGTGATAACCATCAGCCCAATGACATACTTCACCAGTTAAGTCACCTCGAGCTGGCCGCTCTGCCAGTGGAATAGCAACTTCTCTTAGAGATCTTAAACATTCAGACCGTTGAAGATCTGCAGCAGGAGGTGGAAGAGACTGAAAGAAAGAAACAAGTTAAGTCGGATCATAGAATGAGATTATAAACAACTGGTGTAGCATCATATGTGAGCATTTTTCTCGTGTATCAATCGAATTGAATTTTTCATCTTTTTATTTTTGTTTTTGTTTTAGGCTCACAGGGCATTGATTCCATTACTTTCTTTTATGTTAGCTTTTATAGTTATAGGAATCTCTCAAATGAGAGGCATTTAAGAGGAAAACAGTTAGGAAGAACTGAATCAAAGATGTATCTTGTAAAGCTTTTACGGAGAAGTTGAACTAATGCCTGAATCAATATCCAGATTGTAAATAACACAAACAAAAGATAAATAAATACAAACCTCAGATTCCTCAATCTTAGCCAGAAGAGCTCTTAACTCATTGGCTTTTCGCCCAGATTCCCCAAATCCCACAGCAGGGTGATTGACAAGCCCCTCCTCCAACATGTTTAACTGAACTAACACAAAATAAATAATATATGACATGTGTTTAAGCATCATATGAAGTTTCAGTATTTTAAAATTGCACTCATTATTTCCAGCATACCATTCCCTATTGCTGAAAAGGAAAAAGGAAACCAGAAAGCAAAGAGGGGAAGAAAAAGGATGACAGTTAAGTATGTATATACCAGAACATATACATGAAAGAAGAGATATCTCACCTGTCTCTTTTGCCACTTTATATATGCCTTCTTGTCAGAAAATTGTGTGCGTGAAATGCAACATAATAGTTCCAACGGAATCAACAGTGTGTCCATTCTTTTTCCCACTTTACCCACCATAGCATTAAGAAGCCCTTCCCTTGTTCTAATATCCATTGCCTCCGAAATCTGATACCCATGAGAATAGGTGAGAAACCCAATATATGGAAAAGTTTATACAAATAATATGTGCTCATGATACTAGTCCCAGCATAGTAGATGTAGAAAATACATGGGTAAGCAATAACTAGCATACAAATCTTCCACCCTCTAAATCTTACTTATGCTGAAAAATGTTACCAAGCTTTCAAAAAATTATGTCTAACCTTTGATCTAATTGAAAACATTTACAAATACATAATGCAATGTCCAGCCTCATCCATATTCGCATACTTTTTCATAGCCACCATATGTAGGAAGTGACACCTCTCAAGCCCCACAGATATTCCATGCCTCAGAAAAGCATGAAAAAATTTACTAGTCCTTGCATTTAAGGATACGAGTAGCTTACTTTCTTAGGGTGCATACAGGAGAGCAATTAGAGCAATGGTGCTGAGATTAGAGCTATCTAACCACTCCAATTGCATCGCTCCCACCGAACCTTTACCCCCCTTTAATTGAAATTTATGGGATTGGAGTCGTGGACCGCTCTAATCACTCTAACTGTAACTCATCCAAAGAGCTTTTAAAAGAGCCGTTGAAGTAGTTCCAATTGCTCAAACCGCTTTCCCAAATACATAATTAGCTTACTTCTTAGGGTATTTGGAAGAGGCTAAATTTTAGCAGTTAAAATGCTAACAATAAGATTAGAGCAATCCAACTCTCCAATTCATCACTCTAACCAAAGCCTTACCCTTCCAACCAGTTCAACCACAACTTATCCAAACGGATTTTTGAAGAGCAGTTGGAGCCATCCGCGGCTCCAATCACTATCCCGAACGCACCCTTAATCAAGATGGAATGCCCACATCTTTCGTAAGAGCAGCTTATGTGCTATAAATTGACACTTGGGCGGGCCACTTTTACATTATTGAAGGGTACCCAATTTAAATCCCATGTTAAAATCCAGGAGAAAAATATACTTGGAACGTCCCTAAACATAAAATGTCCATGTGAAACAGATATTAATAGTCTACCTCCATTTGGACGCGCATGGTCTCCAATAGAAAACCAATCCATGTGAACGCTGAGACCGTGCGGCAACATGTTCGCTTTTACTCCGCCCAAGCTTCTGCATCAGTTAGACTTTCTGTCCTTTTTCTTCTCCTTTGATGGTACAATGAGGCCCCTACTCACAAAAACATAACAATATAATTCTTGAAAACTCTGCTAATCGAAATTGGAGTAGAGAAGTAAGCCAAAACACACACACACACAACGAACAGTACCCTGAAGCTCCAGCAGCAGCCAAGAGGATTTCATATGCAGTTTCTCGAAGGTCATCATCACTAATACCTGGGAGAAAACAAAGAAATTGAACTTCCAAAAATTAAGGGATAACAGTCGAAATGGAGAACTTAATGAGGGTTAAGGTTCCATTCCACAATCACTAAAAGTCTCATATAATTATGGAAAATAACTTAATGAGGAAAACAATAAGATACCATGAACCCCTGTCCCTTATGTATGAAGGGATTGAAAATGGAAATCCATTATCCCAAGTATAGACATTTGTTCTTAGGTTCATTACAATGTTTCCTCAAACAAGCTATATAATAAAGCAGGGTAATATCATGAGCCTAAAATTCTCAAAATGGCTAAAAATAGAAATTTATAAATTTATTCAATACAATTTGTTTGTCTTGCATCTCTAAGTGATTAGAAGATTACTTCATAAACTCATGGTCTAAGGTGCCCAGAAACTAGGCTCTCATAGTCATTTGAATAAGTTTAAGTTCAAGGTATAAAAGAGTAAGATCACATGTGTAAGTATTTCTAGTTTTTGAAGTCATAACTCTTAAGGACAGTAATGAGAATATTTATCCTGCAACCTACAGCAAAAGAAGGAGTTCAAGTGATTGGTGGACTTTTGAGATTAATGCTGGGAGTCCATTACGTTAGTAATATAGTTACATTGCTCTTGAGCCATGTATTTTAACTTCCAATTGTTTGTAAATACTGCACAATTTGCTAAGTAGTGTTTAGGATAGAGTGATTTAAACGTGAAAGGTTACAGGTTATTATTTGGTCTTTTTCTATTCCTCCTTGTATTGAACATTTGATTTAATGAAGTTTGGTTCTTCGTTTTCAAAAATAAAAAATAAAATGTGAAAGGTTACAGGTTACCTGTTGCAAATGAAGGCAGTCCTGCACAAGATCAGTGGCATCATTTAGAACTCTTCTAGAATACCTACGACTATCAACTTCATCTAGATCATCAAAATCATCAATGTCATCTACTGTTAACTCTCGAACTTGACTGGTAAGGGATTGGCTTTTTGATAGGGGAGGTTGTTCTTCAACTGACATGGAATCAAGGGGCTCTTCAGTTGAAAGAGTTCGTAAAATTGGTAGCGGTGTAGCAACAGGAACAGGTGGAGGTGCCCTCCTCGGAGGTGAACCTGATGATTCAGGATTTGTAGCCAAAAAGAATCGGTGGTGGCACCTGCATTGTTCTTTAAGAACAAAAGCAATAACAAAAAGAATGGGAAGGATAAAATGGAAAATGGGGCTATAAAGAAAAATATTAGAATGCATAGTATCAATAAAGAAGATTACTAAATGGAGAATCTCGCTTTGCCACACTGGGATGAATGTACAATCATGATAATATCTAATAGCAGAGTATCAATAAAGAAAGATTACTAAACGGAGAATCTCAGCTTACCACACTGGGGAACAATGTACTATCATGATAATCTCTAATAGCCTCCGCGAGTTCAAGCATTCCTCCTACATTAATAATGAGGCTTTCTATTTCAGTTAAAGAATGTGAATATAATCCAAATCCTCTCCTAAATTCATCTGATTGAGCAATGTGAACAAAATCTCTAATAAATCATCTGATCTGCATACCTTTCTTAACACAATTGAGAACATAGTCAACGCTGACCTGATCAAGATCCACATCATCCAAAGAGACAGCACCCGGAGGCATTACCACCTTCTTAACTAAGCTACCGGAGAGCATGAAATTCAAAAGCACTCGCCTATCTCGTCTATATCTTTGCACAAGCTCAACCCGTTCTCCCTGCAAACACACACACATTTCCGACAAATAAGATATGAATACACTTCAATATTCGGAAATTAATTCATCTGACTACTTCAAAATTCATCGATTTCACTTCGAACAGAAATGGCAGCAGAGAAACTACAACTTAGATCTAACGTAAAAGAGAGACGCTTACTCTTCCATGGCGAGCTCAGACAACAATCTTGAGTTTCAGCGGATTGGAACAGGGAAGTGAATTCAGCCGAGCAGAATGTGAAGATTGAATTGGTGTGAATTGAGCTTGGGATTTGGGGTTTACTTTACGAGAACTGCCGTGACTGAATAGTTTGAACAGTTTCTCTCTCTTTCTATATACTATATCTAATCTAATAGCTTGCATGATAGATGTGGGAGGGGTTACGTAACTTTGAACCGTAAGGTGAGTTGGCTAAAGAAAGAGAATGAGAATGACGGCGAGACGGGGAGATTTGCGCGCCGGAGCGCGAACCCGCAGTCTTTTTTATTTTCAACTTTTCATTTGGGTATTTCATTAAATTAAAAAATGCGTTATTCCCCCTTTGAATAATAAAAATAATAAGTTTTTTTTCCCATGTAAATCACTTGTGACATCATATATAAGATTTTTTAAATTGAAACATTGGTTACTAACTTACTAATAATTAATGAGAAATTATGAAATATGCCCTCAAACTCTCAAAGGCTCAAATATATATATCAAAATATAATTAAATAAATTCAATTAAACTTAAACTTATTAAATAATGTAATTAACAGATTTTAACGTATAATGTTATGTTATTACTAAGTTATTCGCCAGTATGATGCACATAAGTTATTGTTTTATTTAAAATTATTTTTAAAATCAAAATTAATTTAAAATAAAAACAATCCTATCATGCTAGTCAATTTTTTACTTGGCTTCTTTGTATATGATTTTAGACAAAGAAAATATGTGACTTTTACGTTCAATTAATTGATAAGTAATGAAGTACGAGACACATTTTTGAAAATAATTTTTCAATAAAATGCCAAAACATAAATGCCACCAAAGCAAAATCAACATGTTAGTTATTGGTAACTTGTAAATAAATGATAATTGCGAACAAGTTTAAGGTTCAATTATTTTTTCCCAAATATTTAATTACATCTTGGTATATAGTTTGAGTCTATTTAACATTTTTGTTTATATTAATTACTCTATCAAGACTCAATAAAGAGTCAAAATAATCAATTAGTCTAGATAATTTAATATAATAATGACACATTATAAAATACATATTAAATAACTCTTTAATATAAAGATGTGATTACTTAATTAAATATTTGTTGCTTGATATTATAGTGCCATGTTTGACAACAATGAGGATAATAAATTCACTTGTGTTTGGTTTTCAAAAAAGAAAAAATCACTTGTATTGTCCCTTGAGTGTCGGTGATGCTCATCTTGCCGAAACTCTTACCCTTAAAGAGCCCACTCTGGGTTGAAGAGTGAACGGTGGCAAAAAATCTGCTTTCGAAGTTTTGGTTGGACCCAAAAGCCTTGTCGTATCTTAAAAAAGGTCTTCTCATGACTTATATTATGTTAATACTGTAATTAGAGATAGTTAGTTAAGCCTCTAATTTTCAGGCTTTGCCATTAAATATATTAGACTAGTATTTTTTTATGCGCGATGCGGAAAAATAATACCAAAATATTAATACATTATATTAAAATTTAATTTATAATTTTAGATATTAAATTATTAATAAAATAATAATAATAATAATTAATAATAATCATTTTTATAATTTGATATTTATATTTTATTAATAATTAACATATAACTCAAATATAATTGTGTATATATTATTATTAATGAAGAAGATAAGAAAATATATGGTGGATGCATGTGCATGGTAACGATAGTGGAAAAGATAACGGAAGTTATAACAGTAGGGGAATGTTTGTCCAAAATATTTTAATGTACAACCTTTATAGCATAATGTACACAAAAACTTAACGGAAAAAACGGCATAAATCAGGGGTATAACTTTCATTCACACTTATTATATTTTAGATTAGATTAGTGAATGTGCTTGTCCATACCCTTGATCGGGCTGCTCATTCGGATACTAATGTTCATAGCTGGGTTTGAATCCCCCCCCCCTCCAATTGTATTCTTCCTATGATTAATTGATTCAGGTTATTCAAAAAAGTCAATTGTATTCAACTTAACAAATTCATATTATTTATAAATTTTAAATGAGCTAATTTCATTATGGTATCACAATTATAGTAATATCTTCTGCCTAAGAAGCTCAATATTATTTTTGTTTGTCTGTTTTAATTCACTTCTAGTGTTGTTTATTTGTCATGTGTGATTTGTGGCTATTACATAAGAGTGTGGTTTATTCACTGCATAACATTCTTCTTAAATTTCACTTTTATGATCAATTGAGCTGTCCATACGGACTTACCTAATGCATACCATCAAATAATGATGCTGGTTCACTTGTCATTAAAAAAAATCACTATGATGAAAAACATGATTAAAATAAACGCACTCCAAAATGAAATACATTGATCACCTAGCTAGTGAGTTAAAGATAATATTTAGACCAACAATAAAGGGCAAAATGTATGCTAAAGAAAAAGTTGAGGGGTAAACTGCATCTATCCTTAAAATATAGGGTGTGAAATGCAATTAACCCGTATTTTGATCCACAACTTAACACATATTGTAGGGTTTAAGGTTTTAGCCGCAGGCGCGAGGTCTGGTAGCTTACTCTGTTTCCCAACTCCAAATGGCAACACTCGACCCCGAGAATGCTTCGCAGAGCTCAGATATGGAGATGGAGAATGACATAGTGGACGAAGAAGACCAGAACTGGGATGATTGGGAAGCCGACGAAGAAGACAACACAGTGAACCCAGAACTGGCTTGCTTGTTCTGCGATTCCCGGCAAAGCTCCGGCCGAGCTCTGTTTCAGCACTGCGCTTCCTCTCATCACTTCGATTTCGAGAAAATCAAGAATGACTTCACTTGGATTTCTACGGCTGTTTCAAGCTCATCAAACTACATTAGGTCTGAGGTGCGTATAATGGATACAAATTCCCTCTAATATATATCTTTACTTATCTCTTACATACGTTTCAAAACTTTAATTTTATGAAGTTCAAATTCTATATGCATTGATTTTGGTGACGATTTGATAAGCTACAAGTTCAACTCCCTTTTTGACGGTAGTGGCATTTTGGGCTTTGGCCTTCTTGGTTCTTGTGGTTTTGCATGTATTGGATGAGTAATTAATGGATGGCTACTATGCTTTCTCTTTGTTAGGTTGCTGAAAATAGATGTTGGAGTTGTCGGACCACATGTCAGTCAAAGCAAGATTTGCAAAACCATTTACACGAAATGATCCAATATGAAAATAATGCCCTGCCATGGGAGGAGGACAAGTATTTGAAGCCTTTCTTGCAGGAGGATGCTCTCTTGTACAGTTTTGTTGAAGAGGATGAAGGTGAAGATGATACTATGTCAGTTGATAACAATGAACTGGCAAGGGAACTGAGTAGTTTTGAACATATTAAAATTGATGATTATGAACCTGCATTGGAAGAGGATGAATCTAGACTCAGAGGCTGTTGTGAGAATGGAGGAAAGAAGGTGGTTGCATCTAATGCTGGTGGAAGTTGCAGTAATGGAAATTCTTTGGGCAATTCTAAAGTAAAAGCTGTTGATGCTAATGGTGTAATCTTGCACTTCATAGAAAGGCAGAGGATGAGGGGCAGACTAGTTATTTTTCAGATATTGCAAAACAGAAAATAAAGAATGCAAACAAGAATTATTTTGGTTCATATAGTTCCTTTGGCATCCACAGGGAGATGATCAGTGACAAGGTAAATTTTTTAGAAAAATAAATTTCATTTTATGCGACTTTTGGTAGAAGGAAATGCTAAAAAGAATTTAACTCTATTCCTAGGTTTGGTTGTGAATGTGGTTTTATTTTATTCTTATTTGTATTTTTATGCAGGAAAGAACAGATGCTTATCGGAGAGCAATTGTGGAAAATCCTTCTCTTTTGAGGGGTAGCACTGTTATGGATGTAGGTTGTGGAACTGGCATACTGAGGTGATAGGCATTTCCTATTCACTTTATTATTATTATTATTAATTATTATTTTCCTAATTAACTTATTAACTTTCAACACTGTTACCCTTTGACTTAACTTCCTCCATCCCAAAGTGTCTCATACTTGCTTTGACAAAACTTCTTATTTAGTTTTGACACTTGTAAGTTCAACAATTGTTAAAAAAAAAGATTTCTAAAATTGAGATTTTAAGATTTTGAAGCAGTGTAGATCAATGAGTGGTGGTTTTTAGAGAGAAATGATCAAGAAAGATGGATATCTAAAGGTGTTCTGATAATGATGACTTGTTCTCTAGAATTCACTCAGAGTTCCCTAGAATTGCCCCGACATTGATGAATTATTATGCTTAGGGCTTCTTACACAAATGAAGTGGAAATATTCATTTTGGTAGAGCTCAATTAATAGCTTTTGTAAAATTAGTCCAATTACTAGTTTTTTTTTTTTTTTTTTTTTTCCTTTGATTTCTGTGTTTATGCACATAATAAATATTTTGTCTCTAATTTTCTGGAAAAGTGAACTAAACTAGCTAACTTCATTATACCTACATATTGGCTCTCTACTGTAGGGATACAAATGGGTTTTGATTTCTGGCTTTTGCTAGTCTCTTTGCAGCACAAGCTGGAGCATCAAGGGTAATAGCAGTTGAAGCTAGCGAAAAGATGGCTGCAGTTGCAACGCAGGTTGGACTTGTTTGTTCTCTGCTTCTCAGTCTTTCCCTTGCGTGTTTTCATTTGCTTTTATTGCCACCGCACCAGTTTCATTCAAATCATAATATAACTGCTTTTTATGGGATTTGAATTTGTGCAGATTGCTAAAGAAAATGGCCTTTTGTGGAATAATAGTTCCACTGGGGTAATTGAAGTGGTTCAAGGGATGGTTGAAGAGCTTGATGGTACCAGAAATATTCAGCCGAACAGTGTTGATGTGTTGCTAAGCGAATGGATGGGCTATTGTCTTCTTTATGAGTCAATGCTAAGCTCTGTGCTTTTGGCACGAGATAAATGGTTGAAACCTGGTGGTGCAATTCTACCAGATACAGCTACAATGGTGAGTCTCTAGTGCTCATATTCCATTCTGTTTAGAGGTAACTACTTTTTTCCCTGCCTGTTACCATAATTCCCGAACAGTTTGTTGCAGGATTCGGAAGAGGCGGTACCGGCATTACATTCTGGGATAATGTGTATGGATTTAACATGTCTTGTATTGGCAATGAGCTAGCTGAAGAGGCTTCTCGTTTTCCCATTGTTGATGTTGTTGATAGTTCTGATGTAGTCACCAGTACGGCAGTCCTTCAGGTTTGTCTTTTTGGCATTGTCTATTGACTTATTGCTTGAAGGAGGCTTCATATCCTTTCCTTCTAGTATACTTTTTTGATGCATAACAATAGAGTTAATTCCACCGGAGGTCCCTTGTCTTTGGTGACAATTCCAAATTTAGTCCCAGACTATCGATTTTAACCATTTTTACATCTCAGACTATCGTTTTTTGGACACTTTTAGTCCTTCTCATGATTTTTTTCTATTTTTAGTAAGGGCATTTTTGTCTCTTCAAATTTTCTTTGTTATTTTTCCGGTTCCAACCAGTTTAATTCGTTTAGAACTTTAGGTAACCTCTGATTTTTAGTAACCATATTTTTCAACCAATTTTTAGTAAAGTCCTAAATCAATTAAACTGGTTGAAATTGGAAAAAATAAACAAAGAAAAATATGAAGAGACAAAAATGCCCTTACTAAAAATAGAAAAAAATCATGAGAAGGATTAAAAGTATCCAAAAAATGATAGTCTGGATGTAAAATGGCAAAAACAATAGTCTGAGACTAAATTTGGAATTGCCACCAAAGATAAGGGATCTCTGGTGGAATTAACTCCATAAAAATATAACATTAATGAGTTTATAACCTTAGCTTATTTCTCCCAGGCATTTGATCTGGTTACTATGAAGACCGAGGAGATGGATTTCACAGCTATAGTTGAATTGGAGCCAAAGAATGGAGCTTCCCTCGACAGCACCCCAGAGGCCAAGCCTAAAGACTACTTGGTGCTATGGACTAGTCTTATGGTTTGAGACTGGATTTACTGGAAGGTTCTGTAAGGAAACGCCACTAAGTTTGTCAACGTCCCCATACCAGCCGAAAACCCACTGGTCACAGACCATACTGACCTTTCGAGAACCAG